>VDFB02270651.1:521493253-521713524 GCA_007258455.2 Sequoia sempervirens | reverse complement strand
CTAAATTGACAAATAAAGTCATTTCTCTAAACTCTTAAGCAAATAAAATTCTTTATAGTGAAAAAATCTAACAAGGTATTGATATAATTAGCTAATGTACATATTTATAAAATGACACCATTAGTTTCTCACTAGTAATGGAAAAAAGTGTTGGTACTAAAAATTAAGGAAAGAGGTAATCATTAGAAAAAATATAAATTATGATAACATGAGAATGTGTAAATGTAAAACGATTGTAACCATTAGGTGATGAATACGTAGTGTACACACATGATAAATTTAAAAAATGATGAATATGGAGGTCAATCCAAAGGAAAATTAATTTCATCATTGTTTCCCCCATTGAGAATATCATGATTGTGTGTAGTGTATGAAAAATGAATAAAAGTCTTGCCTCCATGTGTCAATAACAAGAAAAAAAATAGAATATCACATAAATTATGATAACATGAGAATGTGTATATGTAAAATGATTGTAACCATTAGGGTGATGAATACGTAGTGTACACACATGATAAATTTAAAAAATGATGAATATGGAGTTCAATCCAAAGGAAAATTAATTTCATCATTGTTTCCCCCATTTAGAATATAAGGATTGTGTGTAGTGTATGAAAAATGAATAAAAGTCTTGCCTCCATGTGTCAATAACAAGAAAAAAAATAGAATATCACATAAATTATGATAACATGAGAATGTGTATATGTAAAACGATTGTAACCATTAGGTGATGAATAATGAGGTACACACATGATAAATTTTAAAATGCATGAATATGGAGCCTTCAACCAAAGGAAAATTAATTTCATCATTGTTTCCCCCCATTTAGAATATCATGATTGTGTGTAGTGTATGAAAAAATGAATAAAAGTCTTGGCTCCATGTCAAATAACAAGAAAAAAATAGAATATCACATAAATTATGTACATAAGAAATAGAAATATGACCCACAAAATTTTCTCTGTGAATTAAGGTTAGGGTTATAGGATAAAACTTTGGGTAAAGGTTAGGATTAGGACACAACTAGAGCTAGGGTTAGGTTTCAATTAGGGTCAGATACAACAAGGCTTAGGGATAGGATTAATTTTAGGACAAGGTAAGGGTTCAATAAGGGTTGGGTTCTAATAACGGTTAGGGTTAGGGTTCAATTAGTATTACAGTTAGAATTAGGGTTCAATTCTAACTATAATTAAAATTATAATCCTAACCCTAACAATACCATAGAAGATTAGAGAATAAAAGCATTAATAAATACTATAAATAATAGTTCATCTAACACTAATTTATAAGTTGTCAAAACAAATAATGACGTCTTAAAGGGGTGTCTAAAGGGGTCATAATAGAACATGTTAATTAAGGGGACATCTAAAGGGGTCATAATAGAATGTCTTAATTAAGGGATGTCTTAAGGGGTCTTAAGGGATGTCTAAAGGGGTCATAATAGAACATGTTAATTAAGGATGTCTAAAAGGGTCATAATAGAACGTCTTTAAGGGATGTCTTATAAGTTATAATATGTCTTAAGGATGTCTAAAGGGGTCATAATAGAATGTGTTAATTAAGGATGTCTTAAGGGGATGTCTAAAGGGGTCATACTAGAATGTGTTAATTAAGGGGATGTCTTAAGGGGTCTTAAGGGGATGTCTAAAGGGGTCATAATAGAACATGTTAATTAAGGGGATGTCTAAAAGGGTCATAATAGAACGTCTTAAGGGGATGTCTTAAGGGGTCATAATACACCTAAATATATAGAATATTGATTTGATACATAGAAGTACATAGAGTATATTTAATTTTGTAAGTATGTATGTACATATATGTCATCTCAAAACAATGTTTACAAAATTTGGATATGCCATCTCAAGAACATCTCAAACTCGTGGCTAGAATGTAGTAGTTCTTCACACCACCTGATATCAAAAGGTACAAGCAATATCAATGAAATCATCAAAACATACATATTTTAATTTATATAAAACTATCTATATGTACATAACTCAAGTAATTTACTTAAAAGTATCTCCCATTACATGTTTGTAGGTTGAATCCAGACATCCTCTCCTTTTTGTTTCAAAGTATGAGATGAATGCAATGATGGCTCTAGGATACAAAAAATGACAATATATCAATTTTAACTATTAATGTCCAAGCAATATCAATATGTAATCAAAACATGTATTTAAATATATTTTAACTAATAATTACCTATTTTTACCAAGTATTCCATGTTGTCTAGGTTGAATTTGCATGGACTAGATCCTTTTTGTGATTATGCCTTTAAGGATATATAAAAGAACAATTTAAATCAATTTCAACTAATAACACACTTGACCAATGTCAAACACATGGCCACTGCATTTAAAAGGACAAAATAAAACCAAAACTATATTTACATCAGATTTACTTTAATCCATTGTAACCATCCGGTGATCCCTCTCTTTGCAATGCATCTAAGGATTGCCTCTATGCTCTTCCATAGAAATTGGACTATAGTAATTTTTGAAGGTCTTTACAATGTTGCTCTTAGTTTTATATTTCCAGTTTCACCACCAAATGTGTGAATAATGCATAATCTTTTTATGTGTTTCCCATAGTTCAATGTAGACCATTCTTTCTCTCAAGTATTTTCAGAGCTGGCGCCAAATAACCACCACCGCGATCCTACTGGAAAACATGTTCAAAACCACCATCAAAAAACTTCAAAATCTCTACTTAAGGGGACCAAAGACTTGTTCTAAAAAATTCGCTTAAGGATCTAAAAACTTGTTTATCAAAATTTGCTTTGCTGAGCAGTTCTATGATCAATTGCATCTGCTGATAATGAAAGCCATCATCATCTTCTTGAGGTGTTAACAACTTATGTTTAGTTTCCACACAACGAGCCAACCAATATTCTGTTTGCTCTTCATTCCCCTCAGGTGCAATAACTGCATACACATGTCCTGCCAACAAAATTCGATTTAATAACTTATGCATATCCATATAACTAATTTAGTATTAAAAAATAACTTAATAAAGCAAAATAGAATGAAATAAATTAAATTAAAATTACTTTCTTGTACAAGGTCTGAAACATGATCATAATCTCCAGATGCAAAAAATTGATCATTTTCTTCAATAGTTCTTTCATATTGATTATGTGCTTCTACAGTTGTCAACGATCTTTGCTGCCACTGTTCAACCCATTCTATATTTTCACAAGCTTCCCAATTTGCTGAGATACAAAAATGGCAAAAACATGCAAGCTCCCTTGTCCAAATAGTCCACGTGCTTGCTGTTGCACTCGTAAATGAATGCCATTTAGTAGATCCACTAATTGTCTCACAATCAACTCTAGATACAATGTTTTCTTCTTCCACCAACCAAAAGAATCGATGAACTATAGAGTAATCACTCAAACTAGGTGCAGATAATCTTCTATTACACCAATCCACAATCTCATGTGCATTTTTAAATTTTATTAAATCCTCGAATTTTAATTGTTCTCTAGCAAGAATTCTTTTGACACACGCACCAGCTCCATCATGTTCTCCTTTACCATGCCCAGCTTAAAAAAAAATCCATATATGTTGGACATTAAGTTCCTTGTGAACCCTACTTAACCAATAGAACATTTGAGCATTCTTGAACTGCCTCGTACAACTATCTGACCATATGAGGTGTTCTTTCATTTAGATTCCTCTTTCTCTTAAATTTCTATAAAATATACTGAAACAATATTGAACAAACTCTAATGAGTGTAACCGATTGTCATTCAAATAAAAATGATACTCCCTCAAAACTTTTCTATCATCCTCAGTGCTATCATTTGCATGTCTATAAACAATATGGACAAACATAGCTACTTGCATAGAATTATAATATTGAGATTGAATTTCCTCTTGCGGAGCGAGAGTATAATTCTCCGCAAAATCAACCACTGAAAGTATAGTACCAATTGGAAATGTGTTTCTACATGTGCGAAATTGGCCATCAAGCCATCGAGCATGTTCAAAGTGCATAACATATTTTGGTACAATTTTATTATTAAATTCACTCATAAATGCATGCACACTAACTTTTTCTGTAACTAAATCACAACGCTTTCCTATTTTTCCATCTTTTAAAGAATAGCGAACATTCCTAAATCTTTTGACGTCTACTAATTGTTGTCCAAAATCATGATCAATACTTTCATGCAAACAATTTCTTAAAATGAAAGATTTCCTCGGGTAGCTTAATGCATTGTCCAAATACAAGAACTTAAATAAAATAATCTATCATTAGATTTTTCACAAAACAAACTCCGAAAATAAACTCTCTTATTGCTTCGTGGTATATCAATACTACAACTCGTATAATCATGTTAGAATGCAAGGTACAACGATATATCAAAAACATCATAAAAAATGTAAATCTTTAAATTGAACATGCATTTACAACAACAAGATATTCAAGCAGTTTATTAATTCCTTTACATTACTAGGTTTACATTTTTCAAAAGACCTTTGAATTATTTTAATATTACTTTTCAAAATAATCTAATCAAGCACAAAATTTCTATAAAATTCAGCTCTTGTGTTGTATCTAATAGGTGTTTTGATGAGGATCGTGACTTTGGACCCCCACCTTAATTTTAAAACATCTCTAGCATTAGATGAAACCCTAGTATTACTCATGCCAATATTTTCGATCAAAGATTTAATTTCAACATTCAATTTTATATCAAACTTCGGTAGTCGTCCACTGAAACTCCAACATTGATTGATAAGATCATTTTCTATACTTTCTCTTCTTTTTGCTGCTCTTAGTAATGTTTTAGGATGCATTTTTAAAACTTCACTAATATTGCTTACCATTCTTTTATTCAAAGTTATTTTATTAACTATAGCAGTAGTTATAGCTCTTCTTGCTGCGTTTTTATCTTTAGATCGACTATTTTTCCCAATAAATTGAATGGCACTAGCAACAGTAGAAATAGAATGTTTTAATGATTGATCTTTTCTTTATTTTAACATAAAAAGCTCAAATCTTTTCATTACTTTCCCCATTTTGCATTCTCATCAATTGCATCATTAGTTGACATTGAAATGCATTTTTTTTACAATAAAAAGAATTTGCATATTCCATTTCGCATGTGTTCTTATTTGCCTCCAAGAAATTTTGATCGAAGATTATTGAAAACACCACTCCAATTTAAAAAAAGCATTTTCATTAAATTCAACATCACATCTCTAGGATTTTCATTTCTTACTTTTCATCTTCATCTTCATTTAAGATTTACATTTTCATCTTCATTTTCAACAAAATGGTTTATTTTCATTTTCATCAACAAAACGTTTCATTTTCATTTTCATCTTCATTTTCATTAACAAAACGGGTTCTCATTTTCATTTCTCATCAAAAAACAGCTTTTCATTTTCATTTTCATTTTCATCAAAAATATAGGTTTTGTTTTCATTTTCAAGAAAATGATCATTTTGATTTTCATTTGCAACAAAAGATTTTTCTTTTTTGTTTTCAAAAAATTCTATAAAAGTTTCATCTCTTTGAATATAGTCAATGTCAACATCATTATATCTATAGTCAATGTCAACATCATTATATCCAACATCTTGTAAATCTTCTACAAACAAATTTACCATTTCACTAACATGTGGATTTGAAGACGTACCTAGATTTGTGCATATTGAAACATTCTCCATAGCATTCAAAGAGGGATTTGAAGACATTGTAGGACTTTTTTTTATAATCATATTCTTCTCCAAATTGACTCCTTGCAAATTAGCTTCATCTACAACTATGGTATCTTCAATGTTTTCATCTTCAATAGTTGTTGAATTGGTTGCTCCACCATTGTTCATTGATTTTATTCTCATTCTTCTTTCTCTTTCTCTTTGTCTCTCTTTTTCTTTATTTTGCTTCAACTTCTTGAGGAGTCAATGTCTTTCTTCTCTTATTACTTAAATCTATCTCCCCATAATTATAAAATTCCTCAAGCACAAATGAATGTTAATAGTGAAATACTTCCAAAAATATTCAATCCAAATTGGAAGTTGAATACCCATTACGGAAAAATTCTTCCTCTTGTGTTCCTAAAAAAAAAATAGAAAACTACCACAATTCCACTTTAAAAATTGTTCTCTTCATGCTTCCTTTGAAAAATTCAATTCATATTGCAAATTTCACTTCAAAAATGGTGTAGATGATGCTCCCTTTGATAAAATCAACCAAAAATCAAATTGACCACCTGTAAATACAATAACTTATGAAAAAAATTGATTTTTAGTGCTCTCGGCCGTACATGTGAAGTTGCAAAGTTGCAGACTTGACAGTAATTGTGCACAGTGTTTTTAAATAAAATAAACGGGATCCCATCTATAAAACATGATCCTGCTTATTATTAAACGAGATCCCGATTACAAAACGGGATCCCGTTTATTAATAAGTGGGATCCCGCTCTATAATCAGGATCCCGTTCACTAAAATTGAGTGTGGGAGCCATTGTAAAGGCAACGGGATCCCGTTACCTTTACAACGGTCGGAATGGGAATGGGATCCCGATTATAGCACAGGATCCCGTTTTATAATCGAGATACCGTTTTTTTAAATTTTAATTTTGTTTTGCATCGTGGGCGGGTTTTTGCCAAGGTTTTTGGTTCGGGAAAAGCATTGGAAGTCCGAACCTAAGCCTTCAACCTGGTTTGACCTACAAGCTGAAGGCCCTAACAATGTCAAAAGAAAAATACCGACTTTGGACATATGGCTGACGACCTTTTTTTCAAAATTTTCTGACGAAATTAAAACCCATTTTAGATCAAACAATGTAGATTCTAAATATGTAATTTATTTTGCAATTGAATTATTTTTTCTATTTTTCAATTAATTTCTAATAAAATTGGTCCATAAACTTTAAATATCAGAGTTTTTTACTATTTTAATAACTTTTGATCAACATAACATTTTGATAAACGGATCGCACGAGAGCAAACTTCAGACAATTCTTTTCAATTTGAAAAAAAAATCAGAAAATGATAAGTTTAGGTCATATTATGCATGTCGTACATGACGATTTTTCAAAACGACAAATCTGCCTAATAAACAATTAACAAAAAAAAATATTCAATAAAAAATTACAAAAAAATATCAAGAGCAAGCTTCAGTGAGACATAAAACTTTTCCCAAAAGGATTTAGAAAATACGAGCAATTTAAGCCAAAATATGGATGTCGTACACGTGCATGGTATGGTAAAAAAAATGACTTTTAAACAGTGGTTTTTAGAAATTCCTATTAAAACTCAATTTGTACAATCTGGGTATTGAAATAAATTACATATTTGGAAACTAGACTCTGAGCACTAAATTTTATGATCAATGTATTTTTTAAAGATTTCATCTCTAAGTGCTTCAAATTTTAAGGTCAAATGTGAAAAATATTGAAAATCGGGGAAAACACTTCCACTTTTTGGCCAAAAAGTGGACTCAACTTCTTGCACACACCCTACTAAGGGAACCTAATGTTGAGACCAGAGCTTGATGATGTACAGGTGTAGGAATGGGAGGACCAGGAGCAGCAACAAGGGGTTGCGCATGCACAAGGCATTGGGGATCAACCCTTGCCTCTAATCTTTGTTGTGGCATGCCACCACCAACACCCTGAAATGATCTAAAATTAAAATAATTGGGCTTTTGCCCCAAAACAAACTCTACATACAATTTTCTCAAAAAATACAATGGGCACTCCCAATTAGCATGTGGGGGACTATCAAAAACCATATACCATTGATCCCAAAAATGTGCACTCACCTGCGGATGTATGCACCACCTCATGGATATTCTAGATTTGTTGGGTGGAATGGGTTGTCGAGTAACGGGGTCAAGAAAGTAGGGGGCTAGATGGGCTTTCATTATTTTAAGGTTTAATGTTTGTTTGTAAGAGAGACCATCAGAATAAAATTGTCTCATTTGTTCTTTGTCTCGTCAATGCCTATCAAGATCAGAATCAATCATCTTGATGGAATCAACAATGTTTTGCATGGCAGATGCAAAATGTCTCACATGTGGAGGAATCAATGCTTGACTCTGCATAGCATTGATTTGATTTTGTAAGGATGCAACTTGATCATTTATTCGTGCTCTCAAGCGAGCCTTGCCAGATGCGATAGGTGTTGGATGTGGCATATTAAGTGGAGGTGGAGGGGGAGGGGGTGGGGGAGGTGGAGGTGGATGTGGAGGTGGAGGTGGAGGTGGAGGTGGAGATGGAGGTGGAGGGGGAGGCAGAGGCGGATGTGGTTGTGGATGAGGTGGTGGATTGATGATATCATCAATGTTAAAATCATCCATGATATGCTCGATATAAATGTGCACCTGCATTAAATCATACAAAATAGTCCATGTACATACATATATTAAGACCATATATTTAATTGAAATAGGATAAGCAACATATAGATTAAGATCATATATTTAATTGAAATGCACATATATATACATTGATTGTTCAACTCAAGAGCATGTCAATACAAAATTCAAAATTAAATGTATGTACATGTACAATTAAAATAAAAAATATGATGCATAATTTGCATGCGTACAAATCATTAAACTAAACTATGTACATACATACAAATTTCAAAATTTAAGAACTATATATGCAAATTTTTAATACATGCATACATACTAAACAATAAACTTGAAACATTCAAAAAAACTCATTTTATGTCTAACACACACACACATATATATTACAATTTTTCAACAGGAGAAATCATGATCTAGTAGATAGTCATAAAATGTATACTATTATATACTATTCATTATAAGTTCATAAATTCCACCAAATTCATAAATCCATGTCACTAAAAATATCCATCTAGAACCAAAATCATAAATTCATGTCACTAAAAATATCCATTTGGAACCAAATTTATAAATTCATCACACAAGGGTTTGCATCTAGATGCAAACATCCTCATAGGAGGTGTGACACATTCTTCATTTTGAATAATGTTGATTTGATCTTGGATGGTTCTAGCAGAAGCATTGATTTGTGCTTGCAAATGAGCATGTTCATTGATTTCAGGTGGTGGAGGTGGGGGCCACAGGTGGAGGGTGGAGGTGGAGGTGAAGGTGTTGGAGATGGATGGCATGGAGGTGGATTGCGAATATTATTGAATGGATCCATGTGATCTTTAAGATATGAGTGAACCTGCATTAGATTTGTAATTTCAAGATGTAAGATACATGTTTAGGAAATACTTTTAAACCATTCAATATAAATGGCCTTAAATAATTGAATACAAATGATAAAATTATATGTAAGCCTCATTTATATGTCTAAGGCACATGCTATTTGAATGAAAATACAATTAACTATTGATATTGTATAATCTTGTAGGATCTTATTATTGCTAAATTTGGTTGGGCCTTGGGCAACTTTGATCACCAAATTTTAAGAACTTCTTTGATCCCCTTAAGAAATGTCATATTGGAACCCCTTAAGAAAATCAAATTACGATTTACGGTGACAGGATGGCTTAAGGATTTTACGCCTAGTGAGGTCCTAGGAGAAAAAATGGCATTATCAAGGAATAAATTCTATGAAGCTCCTAAGGCAACCAAATTTCATTAAGAGCCTTTAAAGAAAAAATGATGGCTTTAGGGTTTAGGGTTTAGACTTTAGAGTTTAGGGTTTAGGGTAATAGGATAGCTTAAGGGGATCTACATGTAGTAAGATCCTAGGAAAAAAATACATGGCATAAGGGAATGAAATTTGGTGGAGTTTCCTAAGGCAACCAAATTTCATTAAGAGCCTAAGAAAAAATGATGGCTTTAGGGTTTACCATTTAGACTTTAGAGTTTAGGGTTTAGGGTAATAGGATAACTTAAGGGGATATATGTAGTAACATCCTAGGAAAAAATTACATGGCATAAGGGAATGAAATTTGGTGGAGTTGCCTAAGGGAACCAAATTTCATTAAGAGCCTAAGAAAAAATGATGGCTTTAGGGTTTAGGGTTTAGACTTTAGAGTTTAGGGTTTAGGGTAATAGGATAACTTAAGGGGATATATGTAGTAAGATCCTAGGACAAAATTACATGGAATAAGGGAATGAAATTTGGTGGATATTCCTAAGACAACCAAATTTCATTTTAATATCCTGGGTAGGACAAAATGAATGGTTTAGTGTTTAGGGTTTAGAATTTAGAGTTTAGAGTTTAGGACCTTAGAATTTGGAATATTTAATGAACTTGAAAGTTAGTGAAGAATATTTTCTTGTGGAATAGTTGATTGAGATCTACTCTTGTTTCAACTAACCAACCTAGATCATGATGGCAACTTTGATCACCAAATTTTAAGAACTTCTTTGATCCCCTTAAGAAATCGAATTACGATTTAGGGTGACAGGATGGCTTAAGGGGATTTACGTCTAGTGAGGTCCTAGGAGAAAATGACATGGCTCAAGTGAATAAAATTTGGTGAATTTCCCAAGGCAACCAAATTTAATTAAGAGCCTTTAAAGAAAAAATGATGGCTTTAGGGTTTAGGGTTTAGACTTTAGAGTTCAGGGTTTAGGGTAATAGGATAACTTAAGGGAATGTACATGTAGTAAGATCCTAGGACAAAATTACATGGCATAATGGAATAAAATATGGTGGATTTTCCTAAGATAACCAAATTTCACTTTAAAGTGCTGGGTAGGACAAAATGAATGGTTTAGTGTTTAGGGTTTAGATTTTAGAGTTCAGGGTTTAGGGTTTACAAAACTTAGGGTAAATTTTTGGTGCCCCTTGGAATATTTAATGAACTTGCAAGTTAGTGAAGAACATTTTCTGTGGAATAGTTGATTGAGAGATCTACTCTGTTTCAACTCGACCAACCTAGATCATGAAATCTCATTCATATTATATAATCTTGCACCCATCTTATTATTGTTAAAATTGGTTGCCTTGGGCAACTTCACCAAATTTTAAGTTCTTTGATCCCCCTTAAGAAATTTGTCATATTGGGACCCCTTAAGAAATTGATTTACGATTTAGGGTGATAGGATGGCTTAAGGGGATCTAGATGTCTATTGAGGTCTAAATTTAGTCATACTATAGCCTCATTGGTTCCATCTAACTCTGGGTCAAAAGTTTTTACCCCTCTAATAAAAAAAAAGTATCATGTTAAAAATGAATCAATCTATACATATCACAAAAATAATAATAATCTTAAATGTAACCCATACTCTAACCATAATAGAATGCTAAATGATCCCCACCCCTCTAACCACATATCCTAATTGAATTGTAAAACTCAATTGAAACCTTAATTAAATTATAACCTTTACCTAATCTTAAATGTATTCCTATATTATATTATATTAAATTATATTATATTTAAATTAATTTATATTTGCATTATAATTATATTAATATTTATTATATATTCCCAATTGTAACCTAACTATTTACTACAAACCTAATTGAATCTAAGCCTAATCCTCATTAAAACCCAAAGTAAATTGTAACATTACCTATCCTTAATTGTAATCTTATATTATATTTTATATGATATTAACATTTATATTATTTATTAATATATTATATTAAATATTTTATATTAAATAATATAAATATTTAATTATATTTCTTTATATGAATCATCCTCCTATCTCTAAATTGTAATAATAGCACATGTAGTTCCTCCAACTCCATCATCATGTACCTCCCTCCCTTCCCATGTAATAGGTAAAAATTCTAGGTGTTAAATGGTTCCATCTTGGTCTCCTTTATTGATGCATTTCTATCCTCTGACATAAATCTATAGTATCAAAATAGGTAATTTCTGCGTTGCTGAATTTCACTTCTAAATAATCCATTATGATTGAGGACATGGGTGGATTATTATCTAGGATCAGATCTTAAAAAATCCTATAGAGGGCCAAGTGTGGTATGTTTCCTTTTCTCTTTTACTACATATATATTCCCATACAAACCTCTTTCCATGTATTATCAACTCTCCTATATAATAGACACCTTCCTAGGATTTAAATTTCATATGATATACCAAGTGTTTCCAAATTCCTGAACTGCTATAATTATACTTTTATGGCATTCTAGATATTCAAAATAGTTTTCATAAATCTACCAAATAGAACCATTCTTGACATTGAACCTACATAATTTTAGGTATGTCCAATGAAAGAAACTTTACCCATAGCACTCTCACTCATGCTCTTAGTTTTCTTCCAATGATTTAGAACCCAAATGATCATGTCTAATTGTCATAGAGAGTGATCATCCACTCTTCTTAAACTTGTAGAAACCAAAAGTTTTTATATATTATGTGTTCAAATAAGTGAAAACATTACAAAAATATCTACTAAATGGTGACAATAGAGGGTTTTGTAAGGCAACCAAATTTCATTTTAAGGTCCTAAGACAAAATTCAAATGCTTTAGTGTTGAGGGTTTAGATTTTATAGTTTAGGGTCTAGGGTTTAGCAAACTTAGGGTGAATTTTGGGTGGCCCTTGGCATAATTTAGACTTGCAAGTTAGTGTCAATTGGAATCGATTGTATGCGCTTAGATTTACGAATTTGCTAACTAAATTTGCAAAAAAACATCAAGATAAACTTTATGAATTTTAACTATTCTTTAACATATTGTTTTCTAATCTAATTATAATTTAACATTGAAACTGAAGTTTAATATATATCCTTTTTTCCATACAAAGCAAATAAAATTTAAAACATTTAAGCAATGCAAATGATTTTTTTTGAGCTCGAAATTACCTAGTTTTCAAAATCAAAACGATTTGTTCAATTTCAATTTAGGGTTTTAACAATTTTTTTTGTTCCAATTCAATTTAGGGTTCTGAATTTTAAACAATTAGGGTTTTAATGAATTTTTTTTGTTTCAATTCAAGCTAGGGTTTTCAAATTCAATTTTTTTCGTTTGATTTGAATTCATGGTTTCAAAAAGCTTGATTTGGATTTGTAAGTGCAATGTTTTTATTTCATTTTGATTTCTAGGGTTTTGAAATGCAATTTTTTTTGTTTTGTTTCAATTAGGGTTTTCAAAATCAATTTTATTGCCTTAATCGAACAATTTAGGTTTCAAAAAGTTAAATTCTCGCTTGTAAAACACAATTCAAGGTTTTTTTTTCATTTTTATTAAAAAAACTTTAGGTTTCATTGCATTTTTTGTCTATTTTTACAATTATTTATTTATACTATAACAGTTAAAAAATTTATTAAAACGTGAAATAAATTAGAAAAACATGCTAAATTCACTTATTTTCTTCAAAATTTCAATTCAAAATAGAAAAATGCAAAAAAATGGCACGTAGGCGGGTACCTATAGCTGATTGTGGGGGTCACTGTTGCTAGTTCTCGGGGTCCCATCTGCTATGTATTGAAATCTATTTTTTTTTAAAATAAATAGCAGTATAAAATCGGATCCTATTCCAAACGGGATCTCGATTTATAGAAAGCGAGATCCCATTTCATAGTAATCGGGATCTTGTTTCGTGACAACCGAGATCCCATGCCTTTTCCATTGGTTCAGGATCCTATAGGAAACATGATCCTAATTTTTAAAAAGTGGGCTCCCTTTTCGTGTCAAGCTCGAGATCCCGAACCTTAATCGGGATCCCAATTTTTAAAAATCGGGATCCCATTTTTTAAAATTGGGATCTTGATTTCTCAAAGCTGATTTCAATTTTTTGGTTAAGGCAAAAACTTCCACGTTTCATGGAATCAACTTTGTGCACTTACCCATCCGTTTGTGACAAAAAATCCACTAAAGAATTTAAATTTAGGTAAAGAATTGCCATGCCCTGGAGATATGTGTCCAATCAAACAAAGAGTTCTAGGAACTCGATAGAAGGTTGTAGCTACTCATAACAGAATAGATGCCTTCCTTAGAATTTTTCCAAATGAGCAAGTCAGGAAGATCAAAGGGGAAGAACTTGTGATTTTTGACAGTTCTGAGAAGTTCTTCAATAGCTAGTCGCAGGGGGGGTCAAACCAATTTGGGTCAATCTTCCATTTAGGGGGGTCATGAGAGAAATCCACATAGTCTGAAACTTTATCACCCAGCCAATTACAAAGTTCCTAATGAACAACAAATAAAATAGGGTGGATGCCAAGAACTTGAGAAGACAACCAATTATCATCCCAAAAGGAGACTAAGTTGCCCGATCTGACCAGCCAAGAGGCCCTAGAAGAAAGAAGATTTTGGGTTTTTAAGAGGTTATTCCAAATCATCGAACCAGAAGGCAAGACCTCATTGCTCAATAGGGAAAGACAATGATGGCCCTACAGATACTTATCTTTGAGGATAGTAATCCATTCATAATGATTGTTAAGAAGCTTCCATGAGATTTTGGTGATAAGAGCCATGTTCATTGATCTAGTTTTCCTCAAATCTATCCCTCCATAACATTTCCTAGAGCACACAATGTCCCAATTGACCAAGGAGAACCTATTCTTTCCTCAATACCTGACCACAGGAATCTACGTTGAATTTTTTCAAGTTTCTCTGACCACACCATGTGCATAATAAATAGACATTTAAAGTACACAACCAAACTTTGAAGGGTGGTTTTAAGGAGGAGGGGCTTACCAGCATTACTGAGAAGATCCCCTTACTACGCGAAGGGATTTCTTTGAACCCGTTCTAGTAGAGTAGACCAAACAAAATTATCCACCTTGCACACCGTAAGTGGCATACCTAGATAAGTTGAAGGGAGGGAGAGATTTTGACATTGAAGAATTTTGGAAATCCTAGCTTGGAGAGCAAGTTCAACATTCAAGAAAAATATAACACTTTTGTTTTTAATAAATGGTATATTATGAATTATTAAATATTAAATAAATTTTATAAATAAAATTAATATAGTATATACTAAAAATAATTATAAGTTAGATATTATCTATTGGCACTGTTTCTTCTCTTATTATTAATATAAAATTGTTATATATTAAAATGATTATTTATCACAAGTTTATTTAAAAAAAATATATTATATTAAATTACTAGGTTTGATTCCTAGTAGACACAAGTGCAACTAAATCACTTCATTCAAATCAATAATTGTTAAATATTAACAAACAAATGATATAGATGGTATATATGATTTTTATGAAGTCCATGGATAATAGAGTAAATAGTTCTGGATTAAATTGTGTATGCTAATTTGAATCGATGTATTTGAAGCACACTCAATAATTCATCATATGGAGAGGATAATGAAGAATATGATTGTAGAAATGGCCTTAAAAAGAGTTAAGTGGTGGGAGAGGCTAGGGAGGGAGGAGATTGGAAAACAATGTAAAAATGAAAATAGACAAAAAATGATGAAAATATAATAGAAGAATGAATAATAGAGTAATATGATATAACACAAATGAATGCATCAAAAAAGATTAAAGGTTAAATGTATCAAACAATGAATCAATAACTCTAAAATAATTATAAAGATGAAATATATAACAAAATGATTAAGGAATAATTACCAAAATTATTAAAAGAAATGAAGGAAAATATAAAGAAAAATACACTACAATTTAAAATAATAATAATTTAACAAAAGAAAAAAGAAAAAAGATGCAATTATATATAAAATATAAACTGAAAAAATAAATGAATGATTCAATTAAAATAAAAAAATAGATGGTTAAAATAGAAAAGGTTATAATATATATAATATATAATATATATTAATATAAATAGATAAAATCATAATAATTAATATAATATATATTAAAGGAGAACCTACAAAATAAAATAACCTATAATATATATTAATATAAATATAGAATATAAATTAATATATTACCTACACAATGTAGATTAACTTATTTACCTACAAAATATTACCTACAATAATATAAGATATAAATAGAAATAATATATATAAATTCTATATTAATATAGATTATATATAAATTAATATTGCTACATTAAAATAGGTTATATATTATATAATAAAGACCTAAAATAATATAGATTATCTTATATAAATTATAAGTTTTTTGGATAACCTATATATATTAATATAAAAAATATACATGACAAAAAAATATTATTAATGAAAAGAAGAAGGAGAACATATAATAATCAAATTATACCATAAAATATTAAAAACATAGATAAAAAAGATATTAGTCTAATGGAAAGAATAATACAAAAAAAATATTTTATTATTTTAATAGTGTGAATCCAAATCTCTATAAAATAGTTAATTGATTTTTTAAAGATTTTCTTTAACAAAAAAAAATAAAAAATTACATACATAAAAAATCATTCTTAAAAAAAAGTCAAAACAAGTAACATTTATTTATTTTAAAAAGATTTAATAAAATGACTTCATAAGGGAAAAAATTAAAAATCATATTTTTACCTTGCTTTCCCTACAAATCCATCAATAACACACATAACTTTTAAGCCAATCATATGCACAAGAAATAATTTTATAATTTGTAACTTGTTAAATATTTTACAAGTTAATTTTACAAAATTGAATTTTATTGTAATTTTTAAAAAATATTGTTTATGATTGGTTGAAAACTAAATTATTAATAACTAGTTAACTAAAAAAATCCAAACTCATTACAATAGTACTATACCTAACAACAAGTACTAATAATAAGTAGCACTTAAACTAAAAGGAAGTTTAAGGGATATCTCCATAGAAAATTATATATAAGTTAATATTTTAAAGAGTATAATTTTATAAGCAGAAGTTAATCTCCTTAAAAAATCTCATGTGTTAGACATGATAACATAATACCCCATCCCCCCTACGATGACATCATTAAAAGATACGATTGATGGACGAACGTTGATGAACATTTAGGGGGTTTTGTTTGGAGTTCCATCATGTATCTCGTCATCGAAAAAATGTGGCACTATCGATAGGTTTTAAAATTAACATGTTTTAAAATAGTTTTGAAAACCAAAAAAGCCACCATTTCGCCATTTTGCATTTTGAAGGTTGCTAGAGAGCTCAGAAGTGAGTTGGAGGTGTTTGAGTGAAGTAGAGCAAACATTCTCCCTTCCAAGATTCATGTGAGGCACTGACAACTAGCTAACAGGTATGTATATTTGTTAGAAATATGTGATGTTTTTCCATTCTACCTAGGCACTATGAAGAATTGAAGGGGTATTCATTGCAAAACACTAGGAATTCATTTGACATGTAGAGCTGTTTATGTGCTTTTTTGTTGAGGGTTTGTAAAATTGACGTTTTTAATGTTCACACCAGAACTATTTGAGGAAGCATGATGAAATAGCTCACAACCAATTGTGAAAATCCAACTTGCATTTATTTTTTGTAATTGAAATAGTATTGGAATAATGCTTAGGGAAACTAGAAATGACACAAAATATATAACTAGGTTCAAAAGTTACACAATGTGGGTTTGCAATTGAATTATATGTTTTGAAAGTCAAATAAAGCCCATAATGCCACCATTTTCGACATTTGTATTTTGAAGGTTCTTGGGGAGCTTGAAAGGGAGTTGTAGGCATTCATAGGTCAAAGTAGAGTGGCCAATCTCCCTACCAAAATTCATGCGACAAACACAGGTAGCTAGCTAGAAAGTATGTATATTTGTTAGAAATATATGTGTGCTATATAAAATTGGACCCTCTTGAGAAAAGAGACAATTTATCACATAATTAGACCCACTTTTAAGTTCCTTCACATTGTTTCCCTTCAAAACGATATTTATAGGCCCCTTAGACCTATTAATTTTGATCTAGAGGCTCATTTCACATGTGAAATCACATAAAACCCAACAAACAACATTTAATAACATCATACCCTAACAACCCACCTTCAAACAACAGTAGTGGGACTCATTCACCAAGGGTGGAAAATGAGTCCCCTTTGAGGGAAAATTCAAAATCAAGTGGGAATTTAATCAATTTAACTTTTGTTTCTGGTGAATGTCGGCCTCTTAGGTCTAATTAATGGGAAAATAAGGTGTTATTTCTTATAAATACACCTTTTAAGTCATTTTACACAATATTTTTCATCTCTTATGATCTCATTATCATTCTTCAAGAGTAATTCCAAAAGAAAAGCATTCTACAACAAGTTTCATCATCAAAATTTGAAGTTTTAGGATAGCAAACTAGGCTTTTTGTAGCGCTTGAAGCTCACTAATCTTCTCAAGATCCAACATTGAAAAGGGTTGATGATGGATTCCTATGGTGAATCATGAAGAAATCTAGGGTGAAGAGGTGCAACTAGCCACCAAATCATGCCTAAGGACTTGGTTTCCTATTGATTCCATCTTCCATTTTCACTCTATCTTCAGATTAAGGTTTGCATTTTATTTGCATGTCATTTTATATCCATGTTTCATGTGTTGTAAAATTTCTAGGGTAGAGATATTGCATCATTTCAATCAATCTTGCATGTCTTGTTCTAGAGCAATAGAATAGGACCCTTTTTATATTTTAGCCTTTCCTAGTCTTTAACACATCTAAGGCTAGAGTTTATGCAGATTTTTCTCTATTCAAGGTTTAATTATCTACCTAGGGGTTTGACCAAGAAAAACCCCCCATTAGACCAACTCTTTTAAGCTATTTTGCAAGGATTTTCTGAGATCTGGAACCAGGTCTCCGTCAGAATTTGTTGTGCAGGTGTCAAGATACAAATTTGAGTTTTGAGTGTGCATGAATCAGAAAGTGGACTGATTTGCCATGCTTGGTAAATGAGTCCCACCTAAAGATGCAGATTTGAGTTATGTGTTGTTTCAGATCCTCGGCTATTTGAAAATAGGTTATGTGTAGAAAAGTCCTGACCCGGGACTAATTCTCCCAAGGTGGTGAATGAGTCCCAGTCAGCCCAAGTTCAAAATCCATCAACTTTCTAGATTGTTCTCTAGTCCTCTACAACTTGTTAGGTGCACATATTTTGAGAAACAACTTTCTATTTGGTTAAAAGTTGCATTTTTGTTCATTATTTTCGTCTTTTTTGCAAACAACACTATGTTTTCAAATATTGCATAAATCTTAGCTTTGCATTTTTTTTCATTCATCTAGACTAATCCATTGCATTTAGTTAAGTCCATTTATATTAAAAAACATTGTAAACATCCTAATTTGAGTGATACATAAGCATTTTTGGCCCTATCTATCTCCTTTTAGGTGAAAAACTCTAGAAGTGCAAGAGTAGTCCATAAGGTCCCAAAAATCTATGTTTCATTTTGGTGAACACTAAGGTAATTATTTAAGTTCATTTTATAATTACTTTAGACTTCATACTATTCACCCTCTTGTCATGTTAAATTAAATCCTTATTGGTGTATTTAATTTAGCATATTCTTTTTCATTTATCAATGTTGTATCTATGATAAAACTGAAATAGGGTTTATATTAGATCACACCATTCTTGTTAAATCATGAAGCAATTAATTAAATACTTTTTACCATAAGTCATTTAATTAATCACATAGCATTTTACATTTTCATACCAACAACTACATCATCATAATATCAAAGATGCCTATCTATATATATATCAAAGTTTTATATACATCTTAGAATCATATACAATATCAAAATGGTCTGTGAGAGCTAGATCCCTCATGATATAGTGCTCGTGATCTAGTCCCTGGACATTGTGAGATGGTCGTGTGTGACCGTGATCATGAATTTCTGAGTCTTAGTGCATACTCCAGACCCTGTACTTGTCCAATGGCTATAAGCTGCTCATTTGCTATCTAGTCCCTCTCTGCTCGTGTCTATGTCAGCTCTACCTACAGTCTCTCTACCTCTGTTGAGGTTTGTGTTGACTGTAGTGCATTCTCAGCCTGGTGGAGTCGCCTCCTCACACTCTTGTATGCTTCCCGCAACCTCACAGATGGTCTGAGTGACTCTGGCTCCTCCTCCATGATCAGTGGGGGCACATAGTCAGGATCTATCTCATCCTCCTCAAAGGATGTTGGCATTATCTCTATGGCTGCTTGACGATAGAACTCTCACCAGTCTCTCATCACTCCTACAAGATAGATCATGTACACAATCGGTAACACATCATCATGATATATATATATATATATAAACAAACAACATAAATCACTAAAGGACAAGCATCAAATCAAATGTCATCACCTATGTAGATCTAGATGCATGAGGAATGTCAACCTCCTCATCTCTAGGCGGAATGAAATATGTGCTACCCTCTCTCTGACTGTGTGTGTGCTGATGTCTGCTATAGCTACTACACTTGATCTGGTCTTGTAAGCATGTGATGACTCTCCATGCTCGTACTAATCCTCAATAGATGCCTCATCACCCTCACTCAGGGGTGGCTCCTTGTAATAATAATCCTCCTCATAATCCTCATCCTCCTCTCCTCCATCCTGGTCCTCATAATCAGGATCGGCCTCAGACTGGTACTCCTCATCGATAATATCTATAAAAATATCTATTGGCCTATACCATACCTCCTCTGCTCTCTCCTTTGGCTCATCACCCTCATCTTCTACTAGCTCTACATCACCTAGAGGAAAATGCATGGGGAACACAGGAGCTGGTCATGCATATGACCACCACTCTTTGTGCTTGTTTGTGCTACTAACATCATCAACGTTGGAGACTGGTGGCTAGTTGTGATCTAAATCATCGAAATCACTCTCCCATACATGATCTATCATCAACTGAATAGTGTCACTTGGCCTCTAGGTACTCCACACTGATCGTCTAATGAAGGGGCATGCCATCGATTGTGTATGCACCTATCCAAACTGTCGCATGACTCGCCCATAATAGAATGGTCGTATGATGTAGTCATGCCTCCATGCTATATATCTATCCATTTGCATCCTCTGTAACTATCTAATGGGATCTGGCCACTGTTGAGTGAGCAGATAGGGCCTCCATAGGACCTCGTCCTCCTCCAACCAGTCGAATCTCACCCTCCAAAAGTGTAAATCACCATACTGCCATAACCATCGCAAAGGATAACCAAATTCTCATGGGTATCCTATTCCTATAGTACAAGGGTATCCGATAGGCCTAGTACATGTGATATGCTCAAGGCACCGCACTTGTAGAAGCGTACAATGGACCATACAGTCGATTTATTGAAATACAAACCGACGGAGATCATAATACATATTTGCTAGAATGCAATGACCCTAGGCATAAACTATCCTCTACTCGTACATCCCTCATATTAGATGTTCTAGTGCCCCATCCAAGTGTGCTACTTGTCCATATGGATTGAGAACTAGTACCACTGTATGCATCATAATCCGTCTAACTACAAGAGCTCATGAGTACAACAACATGGGAAGCTTGATTCGAGCTCTATCCCTCTCATCATGTACAAGTCCATCTAAACAATACTACATATCTCTCTTCTTCTCCCAGAATGACTGATCCCCCTGGAAATACACTCATGCTCCCCGAATAGGAACTCAAAGAATATAGTGTACATCCTCAAGTGTGATGTTCATTTCCCCAATAGGAAGATGAAAGGTACAAGTGTCTGCATCCCAACGCTCGCACAAAGCCATCAACATGGCATCATGGTATCTCATAGGTGGCATCAGATATGCCCAATAGATACCCATTGACTGTAAATGATCCACCTCTGCTGCTGATAGTCCTGGCACATGATCTCTAAAAAATGACAATTGTCTTTCCCCTAGCTGTTGTCGCGACCGAGTGGGAACCTATCAAAAACAGCACAAAATGCTCTAAATTTCATCTAATATCTTCAATTTCATAATTTTCATCATGCAAGTGTGCTAAAGCTGCTCTAGTGTGCTTCCCTAATGGACCAAGACACTTTAGAACCCTTTTTTGACATTTCACAAAGAAATAGGGACACTTTGCAAAGAAATGAGACACTTTGCAAAGAAATGGGACACTTTGCGAACAAAAGGGACACTTTGCAAAGAAATGGGACACTTTGCAAAAAAAAGGGACACTTTGCAAACTTTTTTGCAAGAACCCTAAATTAACCAATCCATTTATACAAAATCATTAAGTCATCATAAAATCATAAGGTGAACGTTACAAAATCGAATCACCTCATGATACAGATGACCGCGTGCCACCTGCTCATGAAGATCATCCAGTTGCGAAGGTGTGTACTCTCATCTGCTCAGCATGTTCTTCCCTCACTCGTCGCTTTCAAGCTGCACAAAGGTAAAATAAATAGCAAGTGACAAGTTACTTTCTTTCCCTTCATTTCATCACTTTTCAT
Source organism: Sequoia sempervirens (assembly GCA_007258455.2). Taxonomy (NCBI): domain Eukaryota; kingdom Viridiplantae; phylum Streptophyta; class Pinopsida; order Cupressales; family Cupressaceae; genus Sequoia; species Sequoia sempervirens. The sequence goes on along the minus strand of VDFB02270651.1, from coordinate 521,691,326 downwards.
CTCTTTTTACTTTTACCCACTCACATACAATTACCATCTTTTCCAAACATTATAATGTAGATATTCTTCAAATCAATATAACTGGGGCTAAGATAATCCATTTTCGATGCCGTTTGATGTGTTGGAATCATGATTCTGCACCTAACATCATCATTTGTCTATCGTTATGCGGCATGGTACTTGGAAATGGCCTACGATATGATATTTATTGTTCAACATGGCTAGATTGCTACCTTGATTCCACCTCCATAAAGCAAGCAAAATCAAGGGGGGACATACATCTACCCTCGAATTAGATTCCTAAAAGTTACATAAATATTTTTTTAGCAAATAACGAGTGTGTTGTAGGATACGGTTCCTAATGTTGTGGTTGTGTAGATAACTGCACTAGGGGCTTCGTTCTCTTGTCCTTTTGAATATGTATCCTTTTATGTAGTAATGTGCATTGTTTAGAGTCCTTTAGCTTACATATGCACGTAGAGTCATATGGGTGCTAAAGTGGGGGATAAATATGTCGTAGAAAATTGGACCCTCTTGAGAAAAGAGATTTCTCGCATAATTAGACCCACTTTTGAGTCCCTTCACATCTTTTCCCTTCAAAACGACATTTATAGGCCCCTTAGACCTATTAATTTTGATCTAGAGGAATGTTTCACATGTGAAATCACATGAAACCTGACAAACAACATTTAATAACATCATACCTCGACAACCCACCTTCAAACAACAGTAGTGGGACCCATTCACCACCTTGGGTGAATGAGTTCCCTTTGGTGGGACTCATTCGCTAAGGGTGGCGAATGAGTCCTCTTTGAGGGAAAATTCAAAATCAAGCGGGAATTTAATCAATTTAACTTTTGTTTCTAGTGAATGTCAGCCTCTTAGGTCTAATTAATGGGAAAATAAGGTGTTATATCTTATAGATACACATTTTAATTCATTTTACACAATATTTTTCATCTTTTATGATCTCATTATCATTCTTCAAGAGTAATTCCAAAAGCAAAGCATTCTTCAACAAGTTTCATCATCAAAAGTTGAACTTTTAGGATAGCAAACTAGGGTTTTTGCAGCTCACTAATCTTGTCAAGATCCAACATTGCAAAGGGTTGATGATGGAAGTTGTAATGCCCATCGTGCAAACCCCAGAGAACAAACATTGCAACCAATTTTTTTTAAATAACACAAGGTAATCATGCAATTAAACATTAATTACATTTACATTGCACATTAACATCTTAACATTACATTCTCTAGGGCACACAAGGTCACATCACAACACAACAAATATAAAAGTAAAAGATAATTATTAAACAACTTATCCAATTATATTACAATAACCATTAATAAAGGTACATCCATAAACCAAGAGTGAATGTATCACTACATCACATATTACAACCATAATGAGTCATTTACAATAATTTTACAAAGGATCCTAACTATTACATCATCATTTAAACATAAGATTACATGTTCTCAATAATGAGTTACAATAAATTTCCCATACATGTGGGATGATACAAAGTGCAATAATATCATAATTACAAAATGAACCACTGGAACAAACTCCAACTGAAGGTATGTGGCAAAGATAGAATACTGATGGGGAACCCAATGGGTGTGGAGCAGGTTCCACCCAACCATGTGACTTATAAATAACTCACCCCTGTGCTCAGAGATGACAAGGAAAAGATTACGACCATGAATTCCAAATGACTCCAAAAAAACAATATAGTGTAAAACTCAAGCACAAAATCAAGGAATACAATGACATAATCAACAACATTCACGAGTCAACATAATAACTTAAAGTCATAAATCTCATCACATCAAAACAAGGCAATAACCATTAACCAAGTACGAAAAAACATTCATAACACATTTACAAATGAAACTGAAACAATGAACATAATGCAATTCTAGAAGAATTGATACAACATCCAAAATGCATTTCCAGAGGCAATAAGGAAACAAGGAAAACGGGTGTCTAGTGGAGAGTGTCATCGCATAGCTCTCATGGGTTGTCCTAGCCCTTCCTCCAACTTGAGGTGCCGATGCCTATCTATGGATATCCTAGCCCTTCCTCCTTCATGAGGCGCCAACACCATAGGGTAGCTCATGCAGAGTCGATAACCTCTCAAGGGGACGAGGTTACGACTTTGCCGACCACGACCTTCTCAATCTATCATTAGTCTGTGATAGCCCTAATGCATAGACGAGGTATCCAATATTTATTATCTTGTGTGTTTTACTACCTGTCCCCCTAAATTCTATTTTTTAGGTTATCAAGTTTGTTATACTACTCTTATGTGGGTTATCCTGTGCTCTTCGTCCTTTCGAGGCGCAGACCCCCATGAAGAGCCACTCTCCCTAAGAACCCTAACATAAACCACAAAAAGGCAAGGGTTGTACCATAAAGTGTAAAACACATAACACAAAACAAGGACATGCGAGGCATTACCCATCTCACGATATTCATAATCAAAATTTTCAACAACCTGTACAACCCTTCCAAGCATAATACCAGTAAATTTCAACTCCAAGAGTACAACCAAAATGAGGATAACATTCCGAACACAATAATACAAGAGTAGACATCTAAATATATAAACATGCCTCTAGAAACTAAGGTTCACAATAACTAGAATTGGGTTCACAATAACTAGAATTGGGTTCACACATTAAAAGTCAAAATGATAACACGAGGAAACAAGGAAGTCAAACAGACTTAAAGAATAGAGTAATGTAATAACCGCCACACCAGGATAACATAGTTCATTTAATTACAATTATAATTTTTGAATTATAAATCACAAATTACTCTATCAAATATAAATCATTTTTCCCCTCTTACAATTTACCAACACTATTAAAATTCATAATTTCTCATTCATATGTACAAATACTCAATATATAATTTACAATTATATATACATATAAATATTCCTCTATATTTATAAATATATACCATATTTATACAATTAATATATTCTGTTAAAATAAAACATTCTGTTGTAATTATGCAATTAATAACCATATATATATATATATTTATATAGATAAAATTAAAATTAAATTTAAAAATAAAATAAAAAATGAATTAAAAATAAGACTTTTACATTGTATGGGGAAAACCCCATAAGGTACGAGCTGTGCCCAGTCCAAGGACTGGCGCAGCAGTCTAAGGACTACTGTGACAGTCCTTTGGACTGTCACACTCCATAAGGGACGACTGGGGTAGTTCCCAACGCAGAGAATAACACTGACCCAAAGGGTTTGGCCCCTACCAGCAATTAAATAATTGTTTAAAATATAAAAAAAAACATTGAATACCATGCCGACCTCCATAGGTTCGGCCCAAGTACAGAACCAACATGACTTATATATTTATATATATATCCAATAATAAATATGTATATATATATATAATATATATATATATTCATCCATACAGACATATATATATATATATATATATATATATATATATTTAAACATGTACAGTTATCCAGAAGAAATATTTTCTTTTAACACAGTATAAATGTAAATACACACATATATATAAAGACAATTAATACAAATCTATTTTAATTAAAAGATTGATCTTTTCCACAACAAAATGATAAAGAAATTTGGACATTTTCAAACGAAATTCAACATCATTTCTTTTTGTCTGATTTCAATTAAAATGACTTCAAATTTCTAAAAGAATTTTCTTTCAAGAAGGCCTATTTATTTATTTATTTTCTTTTGAAACATAAAGTCGAAGAAGAAAACAAGTGGAACCTGGAGTCCTGCGCTTATTTGATAATTTGATGATGCATGCTTGATCCCGATGGCCTCTACGAAAAGCTTCTCATTCTTGCTTCGAAATCTCCTCTCCAGAATAATGTGCTCAAATTCAAATCTAATCTCTTATTCTGAAAACTCTCTCCAAAATAATGAAAGCAAAAAGATTGAAATATCCCCTTTCTAGAAAACTCAGAAGAACTAATAGTTCAGAAAACCTTAATTTCTTTGTGCAACTTCAATTCAATTTTCTTGTGTGTGAAAAACTCACAAATTTTCAATTAAATAAAAGATATTGCCATTTCTTTCCAAAAGCTCTAAAAATAAAAATAAAAGAAATTATTTATTTTAAATCAAGCTTTTCAGTCAACACTTAATTCTCATTCGTCCTTTTATCTTTTCTGTTCTTTTATTTATTTATTTTTCCATTTCACAATACTTTTTGTTTTAAAGCTTCTTTTGCAAGCTTTACTTGCTATGCACATAATTTGATTCATTTAATTTATTTATTTTATAATTATCTTCAACAAGATAATTTAATTAAATTAACAAAACTCAATTTAATATTTAATTAGCATTTAATAAAATACATGACATTTAAACTAAAACTTTTAAAATATATAAATACAAATTGATCTAACATTATAATAAATAATTATTACCACCATTTAATTAAATAAATCACAACTTATAAAATACCAATGTAAATAACATACAAACCAAACACTACACAAAACATAGTACTAAATTACTAAAATGACAACCACAAAACGCACAATACCATTCAATCAGGACGGTTGACAACATGGGATGGGGTGACTTCCTAGTCATCTCTGTTTCAACATTATGCCGTTGGGTTATTGGTGCTCACCTTGTCCTACCGAAGCAGGTGGAATCAAGACTCTGTACTTGCAATCCCTGCATCCAAACAAAGTCGTATACATGTACATATACATATAAAATCAAAACATTACATTGTGAGAAGGAATTGCAGCGTAGCAGGGCACTCGCGAACGAGTGACGCTACCCTGTCCTTTCATCACATCTATTCTAACAATTATAATAAAAATGATGAGAGTACATTTCTAAACTAACAAATCACATCATAACATAATTTACTAAATTAATTCATCGCAATGTTACTGAAGTCAAACTAATATCACCAACCGCAATATCATATCAATAACCATGTCCTCAAATGTATAAGCATAAACAACAAAGTCTACTAACCAAACCAAACAATAACAGTCTCATCACAGTATCAAAGTACCAAATCAAAACATAGAAAAACAAATCTAAACAGTAACAGGAGGGGTATTACATGCCTATGGTGAATCATGAAGAAATCTAGGGTGAAAAGGTGCAACTAGCCACCAAATCATTCCTAAGGACTTGGTTTCCTATCGATTCCATCTTTCATTCTCACTCTATCTTCATATTAAGGTTTGCATTGTATTTGCATGCCATTTTATATCCATGTTTCATGTGTTGTAAGGTTTCTAGGGTAGAGATCTTGCATCATTTCAATTAATCTTGCATGTCTTGTTCTAGAGCAATAGAATAGGACCCTTTTTATATTTCAGCCTTTCCTAGTTTTTAACACATCTAAGGCTAGGGTTTATGCAGATTTTTATCTATTCAAGGTTTAATTACCTACCTAGGGGTTTGACAAAGGAAAACCCCCCTTTAGACCAACTCTTTTAACCTGTTTTGTAGGGATTTTTTGAGATTTGGAACCGGGTCTCCATCAAAATTTCCTGTCCAGGTTTCAAGATATAGATTTGAGTTTTGAATTTGTAGGAATCAGAAAGTGGACTGATTTTCCATGCTTGGTGAATGAGTCCCACCTAACAATGTAGATTTGAGCTAGATGCTTGTTACCTAATTTCACTACTTGCTCAATTAGGCTGAGTTTTGTATTTAGAAACGAAGAGAGGGGTACATTTTAACCATTCCTACATCACACCTATATGCATAAATGAAATAATCTAAAAATATTGAAAATTACTGCATTCATACATATGCATGTAACAAAAGAAAGATTCAAAATCTTTTCTAAATAAACTAATCTTTATTTAATGTATAAGTGTACATTATATCACACAAGCCATGAGATTGACTTAGCTTATTCAATACAAATAACGAAAAGAATATACATGAATAAGTAAAAGTAATGTGCTTGTAGGGAGGGAGATCAGTCATTTCCTGAGAATGACTAGTTCTTGTTATGTCATCTTGTCTTTTCGTTGCTTCGTACTAATTGTGTCCTTCCTCCATATCACTCATAGTTCCTACATTTGACAAAAGCAATGATATTAGAGTAATGATCTAAGTAATGAAAAGTTTCCAACTATACATGAACATATACCTATGCACATGTATACTAATCTCCATATGCATTAAACATGCAGGCATACTTTAGGTGTCCTGGAGAACCATCAAAGTCATCAAATACACCTTAAACATGCCATTTTTTCTCTAACTTGTTTTCTTCATGTGCAAATATAGGAAAAGTGATGTTGCTGATTTGTTTCATTAAGTTACAACCTATGGGTTAAAACGTGGCTCCCACAAGGGTTGAGCCCAACATGCTGAGTTATCAAATAATGAGCTTGTTTGAGCTTATTTAAGAGGGAAATACAATGTTAAAAGGCATCATGTCAACGTGATCATGTAATGATAGTGAACATGCATACATATTGAGTTCTCAAAGTATTCTTCAAGAGCAGCTACAAAGGCTAAATAGAATCATATTATAGCAGCCTCATATGCATTAATGAAATCATGATCAAACAACCTTCTACAAGAAATGAAAAATATATGCACTAGGCAGCGTGACATCAATGATGCAAAGGAAAATTACTATGTGATTATGTCATCGGTTTATCATGCATTCAATGCAAGATATCATACAATATGCAAGTTTAAGGGGGTAGTCACATAATAAGAGATAGAGAAAAAATAATAAATAATGGTGATAATCAATAGTGATAGCTCATTTCTACAAATACCAGATGCAATCTTGGGACATTGTCATTTTAGGGATAGTATGGAGGTATTCAAGTCATCATGGGACATAGTCACATTCATTATAGAGACATTGAGCAAGTATGACAGTGTGATCTTAAAAAGACAAGCAAATAACTGAGGCAATTAAAGAAGCATACATACATTGCAGTTATCTATTAATGAAACAACCAAGTGAGGAAAGAATAATGATAGTCTACATCACTAAAAGAATCCTGACAGTCAAGTAAAGACAATAACAATAAAGTATGGCAGAGATCCAAATATACAACATGGAAAACCAAAAGAATGTATGCCAAGTTAATATCTTTTGGACTGTGTGAGGGTAAAGATGACACTAAGCAATATATGATGCAGAGGAGGAACTTAGCGGGTGTTGTCCAAAATATCAACATTTTATCTCAATGATTCTTGCTACAAATACCCAACAAGAATGTTAATTCTTGATATTTGAAATCACAAATATAGTTTGAAGAAATTCATGAAAAAATGATGATGCAGGCCTAGATGTTTTTTATCAATGGCGAGGTTGTTTGTATCATGTATCTCTTTTTTGTTTATTTGAAGGATTTAGGTCATGAGGTGGGGTATGAAGTTTGAAGGTAAGTTAGAATTCCAAGACCAGGTTTATGCCTTTGGCCCTAATCAAGTGTTTCTTACTTTTGGGAATGACATAACATTTAAAGATAACAATGAGAAACTCCAAATCATAATCATGGACTTTAAAACTTAGATGAGAAATAGTATAGTTTGGAGATTTCATCATTACAAGGATGATATCTATACACACATTCACTACTAAAGGCTTTAGAAGCAAACAACATGAATCACCTGATGGATTACATTTATGAATAAAATTGAAAAATCCTATAGAAAACAGTGATGGTGCATGGCATTCACAGCTTTGGATTATTCCCACTGAGAAGTTGCAAGGGTATTGCCATAGAGAAGGCTATGTCTTCTGAGCCAGAATAGTTGAATTGCAAACTTTTTGTTATTTGTCTTTCACCAGAAAGTTTATCATTTATGAGATCAGTAAAGTAAGGGTTGTTAGTATTGACATAATCTTCATTGTCATGTCAAATGCTTTAGGTGAAGATGGTGATTTCACATAGTTGTATATGATCAAGAAATGGGAAGAAATACGAAAGAAAAGGGAAGTATGATGATAGAAGAAGTGAATGGATGTAGTAAAACAACAAGCGTTGAGTGATTATAAAAACCAACAAGAGGAATGAGCCCTTAATTTCTGAATGGAGCCCTTTATAGGAAAATACATGAAAACAATAGTCACTGCTTTACAATTACCAAGGAAAAGAGGCATGTCTTGTTCACTCATTTTCTAAGTTTGGTAAACATAGAAATGTTGTTAGTTCACTCACAGTCATATTGAGAGACTAAGAAGGAAATATAGGAAGAGCATTCACAAAAATTAAAAAAAGATATTCTCTTCACTAGTTACAGAGTATGGTGCCAACCAGATATTGTAAGACAAAGACTATGAAAATTCAAAGAAGTAGTTTGAAGATAGGATTCAATCCTTTCATTTGTTTTGAAATTCTACAACCATGGCCAATTATGGAGCATAGAACATAATCATTCTCAAGAAGCAAAGAAAAGATATAGCCACAACATCCAATCAAGGAAAACCCTCAGCTTGAGAAATCAGCCTAAGAAATGTATGATGAAAGTAAAATCTCATCATCAAAAAAATCAACAAAAAATAGAAGGAAATCTCCAAAAATCCTTTAATTTTTAAAAATGGGATCAAAAAATTTGGAGGGCCAAGCTACAAAATGAATATTTTTCTCTGAATTCTCAAGAGACTTTAAGCAATGGGAAAAACACGGCCAGCCCAGGAAAGTCCAAAAATATTTATCATATTTCTATTTAAGCATAAATTCAATTTCCTACATACACAAAAAATGTACAGGAAATTTAAAGCTATTTATTTTCCTTTACATAAACAAGCTCAAAGCTTCATATTATTTTCACAGTAAAGGAAAAACTTACCCAATAGCTTTGCTTTTTCTTCATGAAGGAAATGTCCAAAAACCATCTAACCCTTGATGTGTGCATGAGTCATGGGAGCGCTCCACCAGAGAGAAAAGTGTAAAAATGTAATGTAATTTAGCATTTTTCCATCAGTTTTACCATTAGGGTTTCAACCCTAGCTTGCATGCCGATTTAAGCTTAAGGTATTTTGCTCTTTATTTTAAGATTTTTGTAATATAACAATGTAACTAATGCCTTATGCATATGTGCCTAGCAATTAGGGTGTTTTCCCCTAATTTTGTTTCTCTTTTGCACTATCTAAGTTTGAGGCGTAGGTTGAGACGTGACTTATATTATTTGCATAAATTACAACTGTAAAACATTTGATTTAAGTGTTATCTTTATAAAGCACTTAGTCAAATTTGTTATTTTAAATACACAATAAAATATGTCATGCTTTGTAAAATACTTGAACTAATCTAGTTAGGCTTTTATTCTTTTGCAAGCATCTTGGGAGGTTGGAGGAGGTTAGTCGACATATGGAGTGAATATATGAGTGGTTTGACTTAATTTTGGAACATTTGGAGAGCATCTAGGGATTGATTTATTGTGTTTTTATCTTGGACTTGGTAAAACTTGACCTTTTCATGCATATTGAAGCCTTTTGAAGTGGATATGGATGCTAGAAAATAGGATTTTTTGAGACTTACAAGTTAATGGAGTTTCTAGAGCCTTTTTGGGTGGAATTACTTGGAGATGATGGATATATTCTCATTTGAACCCACTTTGTGAGTTAGTTCTTACTTGCTACTTTTCTATTTTGTGACTTTTGGAGTCATTTGTAGAAGAGAGACTACATTTTGTAACTCATGACAAGTATGTATATCAGTGTTTCACCTTTGAAATCAATGAGTATAAGTACTTTACCTTTTCAATCTCTCTGTTAAAATGTGTTCATTTGTATAATTGATGAAACTACTTGTGAAACTGTATGATTCCTTGTGGTTATGCTTTATCCTAGCACCGTTATGTAGAGAAATATGTATTTTTGCAGGTTGTGAGATGTGTTTAAAATGCGGTATTCTCAAGTTGTGAAGTCTTTCTTCCTTCTAGGGGTATAGCTATATGAACCTTTTCATGACATGTTTATGTAGAAAATGTATGTGATTGAGTTGTGTATGACAAAGTTTTTGTCATTGAATGAAATTGTGTGTGTAAGCTATGTTATATGTCTTCTTAGTAAATTTGGTGTATCACTATAGGGTTAAGTTTCATTTCAAGTACTCTTTCTTACCTTTTTCCTAACAAGTCAATAGATTAGGTGATACCAAGAGGAAGCCGACCTCCGGAGGTTGAACTCTACTTATCAAAGCCCACACTTTGAGAGGTCTTCCCATGTTACACTGGAATGTTGAATTTCATATTCAATAGGGTGAAATTTTAGTAGATAACAATTTTGGCACACCTGGTGGGACTATTCGAATCAAAATAGTATAAAGAAGTACATATTAATGTTGGTTTTTGATATGTAGCTGGTGAGTTTTAGGCCTTTTTGAGGTTAACATCAGCATATCATGGCGACTCTGAGTTTGGGAAGTAACAAAAAAGCCAGTGCATTATTGAGAAATTTAGAATAATGAGAGATTTGGTGTTTTCTCACAATCATCAGCCTTTGGAGGTAGTGCAAATAACACCATGTCGACTCCATTTTAATATATGCTAGTCTTAGTAGCCCAGGTACCTGTAACTAAATGAGGTTTGTTGTCTAGGCTTACCTAAGCTTCGTCTTTTACCTTGCAATGTTTAGTTATAAACAATTTAGTTGTTTTCCACCTCCATTCCCTGAGAGTCATGCGAATGTGTCATCCTATTAGCCATATTAGACAAAATAGACTGCTATTTTTATGTCAAATGACCCTGTAACAACAGATTTCCAGAATTTTCATCATGTTTCCCACCCTCCCACTCCTACTCAACCTTTGTATCAGCCTATATATAATCAAAATTAGTCTTGAGAGGAGGTTATTGATGAAAATCAGCATGACTATATTCACATAACCAGCCTCAAGAACATCCTTAATAGAGTGTATTGGTTCTCAATCAATAGTTTGACCATATGTTTTGGGATTTGAGCCAAAACCTCGATTGCACGAATATTAATGATATTAGTAAAGTGTTCTCTCACATGAATAGAATGTTGGTTGATGTCAAGAAGTGGAAAAAGAACATTATTCAACATCAAGAAATGGTTGAACAAGCCTACTTTTATGATCAAGAGAGAGTGGAAAAAAGAATCCAGTTCGAAGAGGGCCTTGAATGGGAGATAGCTGCTAAGGAAGGAAAAATGAAGTTGTCTACTCGTGTACAAAGTAGTCAAGCTTACTTGGATTATCAACACCAACTAACAAAGGAGTTTTGAAAGAGGCAACTTGAAGGGAGTTTCAAAAAATAGAGAGCTTTTGTAGAAGAAGAGTAACCCACTGACCTGCACAACACACTTAATATGGAGGATACTAGAACTCCAAATCTGTTACATTTAGCTATGGAGCATTATCGGTTAACACAAAGAAAAGGTCTTCAAGATGGTGAAACTGAGCCCATAGGACAATAGGATGAGAAGGTGAAATTGACTAATGATGAAGTTCATCCTACAACTTTGAATGAGGAGTTGCCTTCATTCATTCAACATGATGAAATTCAACTTGACATCATTACCCAACATATGAGTTGTGACATTTTTAAACATGTTATGGAGGAGGAAGCTATTGTTGAGATTTATGAATAATTGTGCATAGATATAAATGAAATTTTTTGTACAAAGTTGGATGGAAAAGAATCAGAAGAAGTTAACAATCATGAGGTGCTGAAACAATAAGAAAAGCCTCATGAACCTAGTTTGCAGGGTTGTGACTGGTTGGAGGAGCTTCCATTCTATTATGTAGAGGATCTTGAAACTGCATCACTAGTTGAAATTTTTCCTTCTTTCATTGAAGAAGAAAATAATGATTTGGAATGTAATTCTTTGAGTGGTAATGAGAACTATGAGCAACTTCCTTTCTGGTGTATAAGGGAGCCAGAAGTTGATGTATTGATTGAAAGTGTGTTGGAGGAAGCCATCTCATTGTTCTCCATTGAAGGAATGAGTGTTCATTTGATAAAGCATGACCATATTGAGGAAGTTACCACTTTTCCACCAAGTCAACCACAGGGTTCAAACCTTTCTAGCCAACAAGGTGATAAAATGACAGTCCATGAGCAAGAGTTCAGCAAGGAAAGTTCAAGCTTTTCCCTTACCAAAGGCTATTCAATCAGGTACTTAGCCCAAATGGAGTCCAATAAGGTATCCACACATGAAGGTACAAAAAAAGATATCATCAAAGGTGCACTGGAAACTAAACAAGAGTATGTTCAACTCACTTATCCAACCTTGAATAAGATTACATATGATTTGTTTAAGGAGGGTAGTGAATTTGTTTATCTTTTTCGTGAATTGTTGCATCAACTTGTTGAACATTTCTCAGTGTATTGTCTTATTTTAGCTACCATCATGCATGGAAATCACTACATATTGAGAAGAAGGGGTAGCTATTTCAGTCTTCCTATAAATGGTTTTGTTTAAATAGCTTTTGTCTCACTTTAGTGTAGGGTAGGTTTAGTTGCAAGCTTTGTTTTCCCCGAGTGCTATTCCAACATAGTTAGATAGTTTCCCTTTTGTAGTTTTCCTGTTTTCAATAAGTTTCCAAGTGACCTGATCTATTTCAATGAGTTACAAATGTGTTACAGCCACGAGGACTATTTTTGAGTTTTCCAAAATGACTCCGTTCCCAATAGACAAGCCTAGGCAACTTGTCTTCATGTTTAGCAGGAAAACACATAACGGATGTCACCAAAAATGTTACCTAATTTCACTAGTTGCTCAATTAGGTCGAGTTTTATGTTTAGAAACCAAGAGAGAGGTACATTTTAACCATTCCTACATTACACACAAATGAAAAAATGAAATAATCTAAAAAGATTGCAAATTATTGCATTCATACATATGCATGTAACAAAAGAAAGATTGAAAATATTTTCTGAACAAAGTAATCTTTACTGAATGTATAAGTGTAAATTATCTCACACAAGCCATGAGTTTGAATTTGTTTATTGAATATAAACAAAGAAAGGAATATACATGAATAAGTAAAATTAATGTGCATGTAGGGAGGGAGACCAGTCATTGACTGAGAATGATTGGTTCTTGTTGTGTCGTCTTGTCCTGCCCTTGCTTCGTACTGATTATGTCCTTGCTCCATATCATTCCTAGTTCCTACATTTGACAAAAGCAATGATATTAGAGCAATTATCTAAGCAATCAAAAGTTTCCAACTATAGATGAACATATACCTATGCACATATATACTCATCTCCATATACATTAAACAAGCAGGCATACTTTAGGTGTCCTAGAGAACCATCAAAGTCATCAAATGCACCTAAAACATGCCATTTTTTCTCTAACTTGTTTGCTTCATGTGAAGATATAGGAAAAGTGATGTTGCTGATTTGTTTCATTAAGTTACAACATGTGGGTTAAAATGTGGCTCCCACAAGGGTTGAGCCTGGCATGCTGAGTTATCAAATAATGAGCTCGTTTGAGCTTATTTAAGAGGGAAATGCAATCTTAAAAGGCATCATGTCAATGTGATCATGGAATGATAGTGAAAATGCATACATATTGAGTTCACAAATTATTTCTTCAAGAAGTAGCTACAGAGGCTAAATGGAATCATATTATAGCAGCCTCATATGCATTAATGAAATCACGTTGAAACAACCTTCTACAAGAAATGCAAAATATATGCACTAGGCATTGTGACAACAATAATGCAAAGGACAATTACTATGCGATTATGTCATCAGTTTATCATGAAATCAATGCAAGATATCATACAATATGCAAGTTTAAGGTTGCAGTCCCATAATAAGAGATAGAGAAAAATGAATAAATAATGGTGATAATCAATAGTGATAGCTCATTTCTACAAATACCATATGCAATCCTAAGACATTTTAATTTTAGGGATAGTATGGGGGTATTCAAGTCATCATGGGACACAGTCACATTCATTATAGAGATATTGAGCAAGTATGACTGTATGATCTTAAAAAGTCAAGCAAATAACTGAGGCAATCAAAGAAGCATACATACATTGCAGTTATTTATTAATGCAACAGTCAAGTGAGGAAAGCATAATGATAGTCTACATCACTAAAAGAATCATGACAGTCAAGTAAAGAGAATAAAAATCAACTTTGGCAGAGATCCAAAGATACAACAGGGACAACCAAAAGAATTCATGGCAAGTTAATATCTTTTGGATTGTGTGAGGGTAAAGATGACAGTGGGAAATATATGATGCAGAGGAGGAACTTAGCATGTGGTGTCCAGAATATCGATATTTTCTCTCAATGATTCTTGCTGCAAATACCCAACAAGAATGTCAATTCCTGATATTTGAAATCACAAATATATTTTAAAGAAATTACCTAAAAAAGTGATGATGCAGGCCTATATGCTTTTTTATCAATGGGGAGGTTGTTTGTATCATGTAGCTCTTTGGTTTTGTTTGAAGGAGTTAGGTCATGAGGTGGGGTATGAAGTTTGAAGGTAAGTTAGAATTATAAGATCAGGTTTATACCTTTGGCCCTAATAAGGTGTTTCTTACTTTTGAGAATGACATAACATTTAAAGACAACAATGAGAAACTCCAAATCATAATCATGGACTTTAAAACTTAGATGAGAAATAGTATAGTTTGGAGATTTCATCATTACAAGGATGATATCTATACACACATTCACTACTAAAGGCTTTAGAAGCAAACAATAGGAATCACCCGATGGATTACATTTATGAATAAAACTAAAAAATCCTATAGAAAACAGTGATGGTGCATGACATTCACAGCTTTGGATCAGTCCCATTGAGAAGTTGCATGTGTATTTCAATAGAGAAGGCTACCTATTCTAAGCTAGAATAGTTGAATTGCCAACTTTTTGTTATTTGTCTTTCACTAGAAAGTTTAACATTCTAGAGATCAGTAAAGTAAGGGTTTTTAGTATTGACATAATCTTCACTGTCACGTCAAAGGCTTCAGGTGAAGATGGTGATTTCATAGAGTTATATATGATTAAGAAATGGGCAGAAATACGAAAGAAAAGGGAAGTCTGATGACATAAGAGGCCAGTGGATGTAGTGAAACAACAAGCATTGAGTGCTTATAATAGACAACAAGAGAAATGAGCCCTCAATTTCTGAATGGAGCCCTCTACAGGAAAATACATGAAAACAATAGTCACTATTTTACAATTACCAAGGAACAAAGGCATGCCTTGTTCACTCATTTTCTAAGTTTGGTGAACAAAGAAATGTTGTTAGTTCACTCAGTCATATTGAGAGACTGAGAAGGTAATATAGGAAGAGCATTCATAGATCAAAAAAGATATTCTCTTAACTAGTTACAGAGTATGGTGCCAACCAGATACTATAAGATAAATACTATGAACTTTCAAAGTATTTTGAAGACAAGATTCAATCCTTTCATTTTTTTGAAATTCTACAGCCATGGATGATTATGGAGCATATAACATAATCATTTTTAGGAAGCAAATAAAAGATATAGCCATGACATCCAATCAAGGAAAACCCTCGGCCTGAGAAATGTATGATGCAAGTGAAATTTCATCATCTATGGCAGCCAAAAAATTTAACAAAAAATAGAAGGAAATCTCCAGAAATCCTTTAATTTTTACATATGGGATCCAAAAATTTGGAGGGCTGAGCTATAGAATGAAGCTTTTTCTCTGAATTCTCGAGAGACTTCAAGCAATGGGAAAAAAACAGCCGACCCATGAAAGTCTAAACATATTTATCATGTTTCCATTTAAGCATAAATTCGATTTCCTCTAGAAATGTATGAATACACATAAAATGTATAAGAAATTTAAAGTTATTTATTTTCCTTTACATAAACAAGCTCGAAGCTTCATATTCTTTTCATAGTAAAAGGAAAATTTACCCAACAACTTGGCTTTGTCTTCATGAAGAAAACTTCCAAAAAGCAGCTAACCCTTGACCTGCGCATGAGTCATGGTGGTCCTCCAACAGAGAGAAAAGTGTAAAAATGAAATGTAATTTAGCATTTTTCTATAAGTTTTACCATTAGGGTTTCAACTCTAGCTTGTATGTTGATTTAAGCTTAAGGTATTTTTCTCTTTATTTTAAGATTTTTGCAATATAACAATGTAACTAATACCTTATGCCTATTTGCCTAGCAATTAGGGTGTTTTCCCCTAATTTTGTTTCTCTTTTGCACTATCTTTTGAGGAGTGGGTTGAGACATGACTTATATTATTTGCATAAATTACAACTGTAAAACATTTGATTTAAGTGTTGTATTTATGAAAAACTTAGTCAAATTTGTTATTTTAAATGCAAAATAAAAGATGTCATGCTTTGTAAAATCCTTGAACTAATCTAGTTAGGCTTTTATTCTTTTGCAAGCATCTTGGGAGGTTGGAGGAGGTTAGTTGACATATGCCGTGAATATAGGAGTGGTTTGACTTAGTTTTGGAACATTTGGAGAGCATCTAGGGGCTGATTTATTGTGTTTTTATCTTGGACTTGGTCAAACTTGACCTTTTCATGCATATTGAAGCCTTTTGGAGTGGATATGGATGCTAGAAAATAGGCTTTTTTGAGACTTACGAGTTAATGGAGTTTCTAGAGCCTTTTTGGGTGGAACTAATTGGAGATGATGGATATATTCTCATTTGAACTCACTTTGTGAGTTAGTTCTTACTTGATACTTTTCTGTTTGTGACTTTTGGAGTCAATTGCAGAAGAGAGACTATGTTTTGTAACTCATGACAGACATGTACATGTTAGTGTTTCACCTTTGAAATCAATGAGTATAACCTTTTCAATCTCTCTGTTAAGATGTGTGCATTTGTATAATTGATGAAACTACTTGTGAAACTGTATGATTCCTTGTGGTTATGCTTTATCCTAGCACCGTTCTACAGAGCAATATGATTTTTTGTAGGTTGTGAGATGTGTTTAAAATACAATATTCTCAAGTTGTGAAGTATTTCTTACTTCTAGGTGTGTAGCTATATGAACCTTTTCATGAAATGTTTATGGAAAAAATGTATGTGATTGAGTTGTGTATGACAAAGTTTTTGTCATTGAATGAAATTATGTGTGTAAGCTTTGTTATATGTCTTCTTAGTAAATTTAGTGTATCACCGTAGGGTTAAGTTTCATTTCAAGTACTCTTTCTTACCTTTTTACTAACAAGTCAGTAGATTAGGTGGTACCAAGAGGAAGTCGGCCTTCTATGGAGGTTGAACTCTACTTATCAAAGCCAACACTTTGAGAGGTCTTCCCATGTTACACTCGAATGTTGAATTTCATATTCAATAGGGTGCAATTTTAGTAGATAACAATTTTGGCATGTTCAGTGGGACTGTTCGAATTAGAACAGTTTAAAGAAGTACATATTACTACTGGTTTTTGATATGCATCCAGTGAGTTTCAGGCCTTTTAGTGGTTAACATCAACATATCATGGCAGCTCCGAGTTTGGGAAGTAACATAAAAGCTAGTGCATTATTGAGAAATTTAACATATTGAGAGATTTGGTGTTTTCTCAATATCATCAACCTTTGGAGGCAGTGCAAATAACACCATGATGACTCCATTTTAATATATATGCCGGTCTTAGCATCCTAGGTACTTGTAACTAAATGAGGTTTGTTGTCTAGGCTTGCTTATGCTTCATATTTTACCTTGCAATGTTTAGTTATCAACAATTTAGTGGTTTTCCACCTCCATTCCATGAGATTCATGTGAATGTGTCATCTTATCAACCATATTATATAGAACAACCTACTTTTTTTTTATGTCAAATAACCCTATAACAACATATTTCCAACATTTTCATCATGTTTCCCACCCTCCCACTCCTACTTAACCTTTGTATTAGCCAATATATGTTTAAAATCAGTCTCGAGAGGAGGTTATTGATGCCAGTCAACATGACTATTCACATAACCAGCCTTAAGAACATCCTAGTCAGAGTGTATTAGTTTTGATCCAATAGTTTGATAATATGTTGTGGGATTTGAGCCAAAACCTTGACTACATGAAGATTAATGATATTAGTAAAGTATTCTCTCACATGAATAGAATGTTGGTTGATATCAAGAAGTGGAAAATGACCATTATGCAGTAGCAAGAAATGGCTGAACAAGCATAATTTTATGATCAACTTGACTATATTTTATGATCAAAATGACTATTTTGAGAGGAGGTTATTGATGCCAGTCAACATGAATATTCACATAACCAGCATTAAGAACATCCTAGTCAAAGTGTATTAGTTTTGATCCAATAGTTTGATAATATGTTGTGGGATTTGAGCCAAAACCTTGACTGCATGAAGATTAATGATATTAGTAAAGTGTTCTCTCACATGAATAGATTGTTGGTTGATGTCAAGAAGTGGAAAATGAACATTATGCAGTAGCAAGAAATGGCTGAACGAGCATAATTTTATGATCAAGAGAGAGTGGAAAAAATAATCAAGTTCGAAGAGGTCCTAGAATGTGAGATAGCTGCTAAGGAAGGGAAAATGAAGCTATTGTCTGCTCAGGTACAGAGTAGTCAAGCTTACCTGGATTATCAACACCAACTAACATAGGATTTTCAAAAGAGGCAACTTGAAGGGAGTTTCAAAAAATAGAGAGTTGTTGTAGAAGAAGAGTATCCCATTGACCCACACAACACACTCAATATGGAGGATACTAGAACTCCAAATCTGTTGCATTTAGCTATGGAGCATTATCAGTTAACACAAAGAAAAGGTCTTCAAGATAGTGAAATTGAGCCCATAGGACAATAAGATGAGAAGGTAAAATTGACTGATGATGAAGTGCATCCTACAACTTTGAATGAGGAGTTTCCTTCATTCATTCAACATGACAAAATTCAACTTGACATCATTACCCAGGATATGAGTTATGACATTTTTAAACATGTTATGGAGGAGGAAGCTATTGTATAGATTTATGAAGAATTGTGCATAGATATAATTGAACATTTTTGTACAAAGTTGGATGGCAAAGAATCAAAAGAAGTTAACAATCATGAGGTGCTGAAACAACAAGAAAAGCCCCATGAACTTGGTTTGTAAGGTTGTGACTAGTTGGAGGAGCTTCCATTCTATTATGTAGAGGATCTTGAAGCTGCATCACCAGTTGAAATTTTTCCTAATAATGATTTGGAATGTAATTATTTGAGTGGTAATGAGAACTATGAGCGACTTCCTTTCTAGTGTATAAGGGAGCCAGAAGTTGACGTATTGATTGAAAGTGTGTTGGAGGAAGCCATCTCATTGTTCTCCATTGAAGGAATGAGTGTTCATTTGATAAAGCATGACCATATTGAGGAAGTTACCACTTTTCCACCAAGCCAACCACAAGGTTTAGACCTTTCTAGCCAACAAGATGATAAAATGGCAGTCCATGAGCAAGAGTTCAGCAAGGAAAGTTCAAGCTTTTCCCTTACCAAAGGATGTCCAATCAGGTACTTAGCCCAAATGGAGTCCAATAAGGTACCCACACATGAAGGTACTGTTAGCTCTCAAAAATGCAGGTTTGAACCATGAAAGGTTGCTAAGCTTTCACAATGTTTTAGGGTAACAAAACAAGGCTTGAAACAATCAAACCTTCTGCTCTTTAGGTGCTGCTAAACCCAAGCAGGTGTATCTTTCTGAATAGCTCAGACTTAACTTGTGATTATTTCTCTGAGATGCTTTGTCCACAATGGTAGATAACAGTGAACAAATGAAACCAAACTCGATAACAACCTTCTGATCTAAATCCTAGAATGCTTAATTAACTGATAAAAGAGATTGAATGAATTCAAATAATGAAATTGTAGAGACCAGTGCTTTATTGGGTATGTGGAGTCAAATGAAACATAAGTGGGCAACTTATTCTAGTAGAAAATCAAATTGCAGGCATATGATCTGTTCATAACTTGTATAAACAATGCAAGATTATGACTACTAAGCTCTTCTTTAATAATCCAAATTAATCTTCCTAATTACTATGATCAATGAAAAGGATTTAATCCCTACTTGAGAGAACCAATTAATTAATCACACAAATGCAGCAAATGTGCACAGATAAACTGAAAAATAAACTTGTTTTTCCAATTTAAACAACCAGAAAAAAATAAATTGGAGACAACTTCAGCAATAATATTTCAATAAGCTTAACAAACAATTGATACCAAAAATAACCTATCACACCAACTGAATTTCATCGAAATCACCATTTAAAAACATGCACCATGGTCTCCAAAATGAGAACTTTATTCTACCGTGCCCATTCCTACTCTACTATATTTTTCTAATCTAAAAATCTTATCTAAAATCCCCCGTTCAATTACAATCGGGAGTGTATATATATACACCAGCCTTAGAAATCATATCATTTCAAATTCATATCGGCCCCCGTAGAAATCAAGCCCAAATCATGTCGGCCACAACAGTATTTAGAATTTCATATGTCGGCCAACAACTTTTGAATTTTTGTTTTATTCGCCAACCACTCACCAAGATAGGCCTGAAGGTATGCCAAAGGCAATTGTATCGCTTATCACTCCCTGCCAGTGTTCCCCTGCTTTAAATTCACCGAGACACGAGCATATCTCTCACCGATGTAATCCTTTCATTTTGTTCACAGTCGCTATAACTCAATAGTATCAGAGAGACCTCATGTAGACTTCATCCTGTTTCACTGAAAGTCATCATTTACCCTGGGTCACCGTAGCACCTTGCTTGTTACACCGAGGTCAAAGGATATTCTTCTGATTCTTTAAGTCTTGTTGTGACCACACAACATCGGTGAGACTCCATACGAGTTAACTTCGTTCTGCCGAAAGCCTCAAGCCACAATATATCGCCAAGACATCAATGTTCTTATACTGATAGAAACCCTTTGTCTCATGTTTGTCACTATAACTTGTAACTGTCGGGGAAACCTTATGTAGATTATACAATATTTCACTGAAGGCTTCTCACCCAACTCTGAGTCACCGAGGCAAAGCACCTCCTATGTCGAAAACCATTCCCCACTCGCTTTCGCCAAGACAATACAGTATTGATAAGACTTGTCAGAGACAACACCATGTCATACCGAAGTACCTTGAAGTCATTTGTGTTCGCCAAGACCAAAATATTTTCATACTAATGGATTCTCCATATGCATTATCGGTGAGACCAAAGGTCATTCGCCAAGACAATATATGGAAAGCCCCAACTCACACCAAAATGTATCCCTTAAATGTCGGTCGGTGAAACAAATGGAAATCGTTATGACATTATACTGAATACCCCCAGTCTGGCTGAAAAGAACATTCAATGTGATTTTCGGTGAAACCACGAGAGCTCGCCAAGACGTTATGCAAAAACAAAGTCTTACACCGATAAAAATCCACTTTGCTCAATCGGTAAGATAAAACAATTTCAACGTGACATTACAACGACGCCCAAACTCTTTCCAAAATATGAATCTTCTTGTCATTGAAACCCTGTGAAAACTATGCCGACAACCACCTGTAGATAAAATCTATTTGCTAAGACACTAGATGAGTCTTGCTGATAGGTAATATAGACTCATGAAAGCTGAAACACGCAAAATGTATCAAGGAGACATAGACCACGATATGAATCATCCAAGACCTGATGGATACAATGGACGAAAAATGAGTAGAATGATAGGAAAACAAACCCTAGTGTTTTAGGATGAGGACCATATGGAAACTTAGGGTCAAGCAAAATTTGTGAAAATATTACAGAAATTTATAGCTCCAATAGTGGCTCCGTCTGGGGATGAATGATAGTCAGATCATTGCAAGGATCCAGAAACTTTGGGTGAGTAGACCAGACACAAAATGATGAACTAGTGAGAAAAAATGGAAATGAAGGAAAAATGGAGATGAATCAGAACCCTAAACTACTGTGTATGGATAAGAATTTTAAAGAGGATAAGCAAGAGTTGTCCATGCACTAGCAACCCTCAATCCTCTATGTTTTAATTTCTCCTGTTCTGATTTGTTACAATCTGAAACTCCCACCATGCTTTCCCCTGTCAAATACCTAGTTTTGTTTTGAGTTCATCAGATTTCTCCTAAAGATATAGATGTAATCTTTCCTATCACTGAAAGTTTTTAGAGAATCACTATGCTTAGCTTGGACCGAAATTCCAATAGCATTCAACAGTTTATATTCTCCATCATTAGATAAAATGTTATCTTCAAAATACAAAATACATGCATATGAAATGCAAAATTTTGTATTATCGCTCTCACTGTCATATATTATGAAACACTTTCCCAGCTGTATTGAAAATTTATCATCAAAGTGCTTCACTTGAGAAACAAAATGTTCTGTTATATCAACACAAAAATCTGAAACCTTTTGCACCTCTTTAGTATCATTATTTGGAATCAACATTAAAATATAACTCACATCTCCAGTATCTAGCATATATGAATCAATCAAATCTAGAATTTTTCCAACCTTGTCATGCAAATAAACATCCTTTCCACATGAGTTAGAAATTCCAAAATCACATACCTTATCCTGAATGGAAACAGACTTTTGATCAATACCAAAAGTATCACCATCATTCCAAGAAATACACAGGGAGTCATAAGAATCTTTACACAAAGATTTTTCACTGTCAAAACAAAAGTAAGTTGGAGACAAAAATTCAAGATCTTCACCATGTGCACATCCCTGGTATTCAAAAATAAACAAATCTGCAATCTGTTCACTGGAAAGTGAACAAGTCTCTATATTTTCATCATTATTACTATACTCCTCACTTTTGTCATCATCACACATAAATCCAATACCATCAGAGAATGGAAAATCAGAAACATCATCAATGTAGTTATTTATTCCATCATTTTGCTTGTCTAAAATTATTTCCTCCTTTTCATAGAATGGATTTGAAAATATCTGAAACTTACTTATTGACACACCTTGGCAAAAAATCATCTGATCATCATTTAACTCTTCATCATACAACGAGTTTGAAAAAATTTGGAAATCACTTTCAAATGTGCAAACCTCTTCTTCATCAGATCTATCTTCATAACTTTCAACTGCAGCTAGAGGTATTGTATATTTACTATCTGATGAATCAACATCTCCCATTACCTCTTCATCCAGATCCTCATAAGAAGAAGAAGAATCCCTTGACTGCAGATCATAATCCTCAGGTTCATCATCAACATCAGAATATTCACAACAAACACTGCTCTCTCTATGACAATCTGTTGTGCAAGAGAGATGCCTTGCACCTTCATCCTCCTCAACATGGTGAAAAGTATCTGAGGCTAGATATACCATGTGATCTTCTTCATTGTTTTCCATCTACATTACCTCCTCTTGCATTCTTTGGGCTACAACACAATAATCTGGGGAATGTGGCATATCACAAAATTCACAGAAATAATTGTTACTTACCATATAGGTTCTCTTTGTCAATGGATCAGGAGCTTCCTTGTTTCCAGGCCTAGTTGTTATAGGTTTGCTATCCTTCTAGTCTGCATTGTAAGGTATATCATGCAACCTCGGCCTTTCATTCTTGTATGTTTTGCTTTGTTGAGAAACCCTAGGAATATCTCTTTTATTGATTATCCCAGCAACCTTCCTATTGTTTTCAATTGTTTGTGCCATCTTCTGTGCTTCAGCCAAATCTCTTGGGAATTTATTTCTCAGCTCATACCCTATCTTAGGTTCAAATGCATTCAAATAAATACTCAGTGCTACAAAATTTGGCAACTTTGATCTAGGAGGTATCCTACTCTGCAACTTATTGAATCTCCAATTGAAATCATAAATTGTATCACTTTGATTCTTTTGAATGTGCAATAATTCACGAAGAGCATAATCTGGTACACTTAGATTCCCAAACTGCTTGAGGAATTGATCTTGAAATCCTTGGAGAGAATCAATGGAGACAACTGGTAGGCTATTGAACCAATCCCTAGCATCTTCAACTAGTGATATCATAAATAGCCTCATGCGTAAATCTTCATAAGGAGCATCCAAATCTTGGATAAAAGCATCAAAAATTCTAAAATGATCTTCAGCAGTGATTGCATCACACCCTGTAAACTTTGGAACAATACCCCTCCAACTGCCATCCATTGGATAAGGGGATAATGAAATCCCTGCCAAATCAAACTGTTTGATCATTATTGTATACTGATGAGGGGGGGCACTAGGTGGGTACAGATGCTGGTACATCAGACCATAGTGTTGATATGGCATATACTGCTGACTATGAGGAGCTCCAACATGACCTCACCAGAACTGAGATCCTCCTCCATTCATGTTTGAACAGCTATAATAATATTTTCAGAGTCGCCACCTACTTTTCCAAAAGGAGGAAAATCATTATTTTTGATCTATTCCCATTAGAATCACCTTTTCTAAAAATTCTCAAATCTTTTCTTCACTGACTCTATATGATGGTCTTTAATCAAATTTTCTGATGTAATTCCTAGCAGAGTCGCCAATTTGTTAGCTCTCAAAAATGTAGGTTTGAACCATGAAAGGTTGCCAAGCTTTCACAACATTTTAGGGTAATAGAACAAGGCTTGAAACAATCAAACCTTTTGCTCTTTAGGTGCTGCTAAACCTAGGCGGGTGT
This sequence comes from Sequoia sempervirens, assembly GCA_007258455.2. Taxonomy (NCBI): domain Eukaryota; kingdom Viridiplantae; phylum Streptophyta; class Pinopsida; order Cupressales; family Cupressaceae; genus Sequoia; species Sequoia sempervirens. The sequence continues at coordinate 521,666,733 of VDFB02270651.1, read as the reverse complement.
ACCTTTCTGAATAGCTCAGACTTAACTTGTGATTATTTCTCTGAGATGCTTTGTCCACAATGGCAGATAACAATGAACAAATGAAACCAAACTCGATAACTACCTTCTGATCTAAATCCTAGAATGCTTAATTAATTGATAAAAGAGATTGAATGAATTGAAATAATGAAATTGCAGAGACTAGTGCTTTATTGGGTATGCAGAGTCAAACAAAACAGAAGTGGGCAACTTATTTTGGCAGAAAATCAAATTGCAGGCATATGATCTATTCATAACTTGTATAAACAATGCAAGATTATGACTACTAAGCTCTTCTTAAATAATCCAAATGAATCTTCCTGATTACTGTGATCAATGAAAAGGATTTAATCCCTACTTGAGAGAACCAGTTAATTAATCACACAAATGCAACAAATGTGCACAGATAAATTGAAAATAAACTTGTTATTCCAATTTAAACAACCAGAAAAAATCAAATTGGAAACAACTTCAGCAATACTTTTTCAATAAGCTTAACAGACAATTGATACCAAAAATAACCTATCACACCAACTGAATTTCATTGAAATCACCATTTAAAAACATGCACCATGGTCTCTAGAATGAGAACTTTCTTCTACCGTGCCCATTCCTACTCTACTGTATTTTTCTAATCTAAAAATCTTATCTAAAATCCCTCGTTCAATTACAATCGAGAGTGTATATTTATACACCAGCCTTAGAAATCATATTGTTTCGAATTCATATCGGCCCCCATAGAAATCGAGCCCAAATTATGTCGGCCACAACAGTATTTAGAATTTCATATGTCAGCCAAAAACTTTTGAATTTTTGTTTTATTCGCCAACCACTCACCAAGACAGGCCCGAAGGTATGCCAAAGGAAATTGTATCGCTTATCGCTCCTTGCCAGTGTTCCCCTACTTTGCATTCGCTAAGACACGAGCATATATCTCACTAATGTAATCCTTTCGTTTTGTTCATAGTCTCTATAACTCAATAGTATCAAAAAGACCTCATGTAGACTTAATCCTGTTTCACCGAAAGTCATCATTTACCCTGGGTCGCCGTAGCACCTTGCTTGTTACACTGAGGTCAAAGGATATTCTTCTAATTCTTTAAGTCTTGTTGTGACCACACAACATCGGTGAGACTACATAGCGAGTTAACTTTGTTTTGCCGAAAGCCTCGAGCCACAATATATCGCCAAGACATTAATATTCTTATACCGATAGAAACCCTTCATCTCATGTTTGTCGCTATAACTTGTAACTGTCAGGGAAACCTTATGTAGATTATACAATATTTCACCAAAGGCTTCTCACCCAACTTTGAGTTTTTGAGACAGAGCACCTCCTATGCCAAAAACCATTCCCCACTTGCTTTCACCAAGACAATACAGTATTGGTGAGACTTGTCAGAGACAACACCATGTCATACCGAAGTACCTTGAAGTCATTCATGTTTGCCAAGACCAAAATATTTTCATACTGATGGATTCTCCATATGCATTATCGGTGAGACCAAAGGTCATTCGCCAAGACGATATATCGAAAGCCCCAACTCACACCGAAATGTATCCCTTAAATGCTGGTTGGTGAAACAAATGGAAATTGTTATGACATTATACCGAATACCCCCAGTCTAGCTGAAATGAACATTCAATGTGATTTTCGGTGAAACCACAAGAGCTCGCCAAGATGTTATGTAGAAACAAAGTCTTACACCAATAAAAATCCACTTTTCCCAATCGGTAAGACAAAACAATTTTGGCGTAACATTACAATGATGCCCAAAATCTTTCCAAAATATGCATCTTCCTGTCCCCGAAACCCTATGAAAACTATGCCGACAACCACCTGCAGATAAAATCTATTTGCTAAGACACCAGATGAGTCTTGTCGATAGGCAATATAGACTCATGCAAGCTGAAACATGCAAAATGGATCAGGGAGACATAGACCACGATATGAATCATGCAATACCTGATGGATACAATGGACGAAAAATGAGCAGAATGATAGGAAAACAAACCCTATTGTTTTAGGATGAGGACCATATGGAAAATTAGGGTCAAGCAAAATTTGTGAAAATATTGCAGAAATTTACAGCTCCAATAGGTACAATAGAAGATATCATCAAAGATGCACTGACAGCTAAACAAGAGTATGTTCAACTCACTTATCCTTCCTTTAATAACAATACATATGATTTGTTTAAGGAGGGTAGTGAATATTTTTATCTTTTTCATGAATTGTTGCATCAACTTGTTGAAGATTTCTCAGTGTATTGTCTTCTTTAAGCTTCCATCATGCATGGAAATCACTGCATATTGAGAAGAAGGGGTAGCTATTTCAGTCTTCCTGTAAATGGTTTTGTTTAAGTAGCTTTTGTCTCACTTTAGTGTAGGGTAGGTTTAGTTGCAAGTTTTGTTTTCCCTGAGTGCTATTCCAACACAATTAGATAGTTTCCCTTTTGTAGTTTTCCTATTTTCAATAAGTTTCCAAGTGACCTAATCTATTTCAATGAGTTACAAATGAGTTACAGCCATGAGGACTGTTTTTGAGTCTTCCAAAATGACTCCATGCCCAATAGACAAGCCTAGGCAACTGGTCTTCATGTTTAGCAGAAAAACACATATCAGATGTCACCAAAAATGTTACCTAATTTCACTACTTGCTCAATTAGGCCAAGTTTTATGTTTAGAAACCAAGAGAGGGGTACATTTTAACCATTCCTACATTACACCCAGATGCAAAAATTTAATAATCTAAAAAGATTGCAAATTATTGCATTCATACATATGCATGTAACAAAAGAAAGATTGAAAATTATTTCTAAACAAAGTAGTCTTTATTGAATGTATAAGTGTAAATTATCTCACACAAGCCATGATTTTGACTTAGCTTATTGAATATAAACAAAGAAAAGAATATACATGAATAAGTAAAAGTAATGTGCATGTAGGGAGGGAGACCAGTCATTGACTGAGAATGATTGGTTCTTGTTGTGTTGTCTTGTCCTGCCCTTGCTTTGTACTGATTTTGTCCTTGCTCCATATCACTCTCCTACATTTGACAAAATCAATGATACTAGACCAATTCTCTAAGAAATGAAAAGTTTCCAACTATAGATGAACATATACCTATACAAATATATACTCATCTCCATATGCATTAAACAAGCAGGCATACTTTAGGTGTCCTAGAGAACCATCAAAGTCATCAAATACACCTAAAACATGCCATTTTTTCTCTAACTTGTTTGCTTCATGTGAAGATATAGGAAAAGTGATGTTGCTGATTTTTTTCATTAAGTTACAACATGTGGGTTAAAACGTGGCTCCCACAAGGGTTGAGCCCGACATGCTGAGTTATCAAATAATGAGCTCGTTTGAGCTTATTTAATACGGAAATACAATCTTAAAAGGCATCATGTCAATGTGATCATGGAATGATAGTGAACATGCATATATATTGAGTTCACAAAGTATTTCTTCAAGAAGTAGCTACAGAGGCTAAATGGAATCATATTATAGAAGCTCCTCATATGCGTTAATGAAATCACTTTCAAACAACCTTCTATAAGAAATGAAAAATATATGCATTAGGCATTGTGACAACAATAATGCAAAGGACAATTACTATGTGATTATTTCATCAGCTTATCATGCATTCAATGCAAGATATCATACAATATTCAAGTTTAAGGGGGCAGTCCCATAATAAGAGAGAGCAAAATGAATAAACAATGGTGATAATCAATAGTGATAGTTCATTTCTACAAATACCATATCCAATCCTGGGACATTGTCATTTTAGGGATAGTATGGGGGTATTCAAGTCATCATGGGACACAGTCACATTCATTATAGAGACATTGAGCAAGTATGACAGTGTGATCTTAAAAAGACAAGCAAATAACTGAGGCAATTAAAGAAGCATACATACATTGCAGTTATCTATTAATGAAACAACCAAGTGAGGAAAGAATAATGATAGTCTACATCACTAAAAGAATCCTGACAGTCAAGTAAAGATAATAACAATAAAGTATGGCAAAGATCCAAAGATACAACATGGAAAACCAAAAGAATGTATGCCAAGTTAATATCTTTTGGACTGTGTGAGGGTAAAGATGACACTGAGCAATATATGATGCAGAGGAGGAACTTAGCAGGTGTTGTCCAAAATATCAACATTTTATCTCAATGATTCTTGCTACAAATACCCAACAAGAATGTTAATTCTTGATATTTGAAATCACAAATATATTTTGAAGAAATTACCTAAAAAAATGATGATGTAGGCCTAAATCTTTTTTATCAATGGGGAGGTTGTTTGTATCATGTAGCTCTTTGGTTTTGTTTGAAGGAGTTAGGTCATGAGGTGGGGTATCAAGTTTGAAGGTTAAAAGCACAAACCTATGTCACACTTTTGGCCAAAAAAGTATTTCTGAGCAAAATGGTTTCGACCGTTAATTATTCGGTTGAGAGGGTTTTAGCTGAAGCCATGGGGCAGTGACATGATGCCTATGTGGCAACACCTTTTCGATCGAGTAGTTTTTGGCTGAGAGCTACTCAGTTGATAAGGTACCGACTAAAACTATCCAAATATAATAAAAAAATCATAGCCTGAGCATTTTGCATGCTTAGGAAAAAGCGTTTTGGATGAGAGCTCATTGGCCGAGTGTAGACACGCAAAATGTACAAGTTGACATTGCGCATCTAAGTCTGACTACCGACATCATTTCATCCTAAATCATTCCCCAACCTAACCATTTAGTTAAATATCTTTATTTGATTAAATTCATTTGTTTTCTTCTCTTAATTAAACAAATCATGTGTTTAATTAAGTCTCTTAAATCATTCTCCATCTCTTTTAATTAAATAATTAATTTTATTTAATTAATTAAATCTCTAAAGTCTATCTATTAAATTGAATAAATTAAAATCTTATTTAATTTAATCTTACTTCAATCTCTTTAATTAAATAATCAAAACATGTTTATTTAATTAAACTCATTAAATCATTTCCTCTCTTGTTTGATTTAAATTAATCCAAAAATCTAAGTCAAAACAAGTCAAACTTCCTAATCTTCATTAAATTGATCAAATCTTGATTAAATCTAATCTAATCTTCAAAATCCTCTAGCTTTTCCCACTTGCACAAATAAATCAATTTATTGATTTATTAAATCTTCATTTTCCCTCAACAAAGCATCTTTTGGAGGAATATTCTTCTATTTCAAATTCAAAATTTGAATGACATGTCCTTCCAACATGTCATTTACTCTCTCTTACAAGTCCTTCCAACAAGGAATTTACTTCTTCTTACATGTCCTTGCCTTGGGCCAAGTGGCATTAATGCAATTTTCTTTCCCCCTCTTACATGTCTTTTCTCAAAATTCAAATTCAAAAATGTATTTATTGGCACATTTGTCAAAACTTGCTCATTCCTCACCCAATCACATTTGGACAAGTGGCATTTTTCCATTGGCCAAATCTTTGTCCCACATTGCTCAATTTTGGCTTTGTTTCCATTTCAACATTCTATAAATAGAAGGCTTCACCATGCATTTTATCATCCACAATTATGCAAAGTTATTATGCACAAATATCTCTCAAATTTCATCCATCTTCTTAACTAGTTTATTGCAGATTTTGGAGCTCATTGAGGGACTTATCAAGTGGATCAATCATCTTTCAATCAACAATTGCATTCAAGGAGTTGGGAAAGGGAAAATCTCCACACACCTATTTGCACCAACTCCCCGATGGGATCAAGTGTTTGCATGCTAAATTAGGATTTCATATTTCCATTATGTTCTTCATTGTTTTCTTTGTTCTATTTCCTATTTTTAGCTTTGTGAATGGATTTCATGGGGAATCCTTGTTCATGCTTACAAGATAACTCTCTAACATTGTTTTTTGTTGTGTTTTTGTAGGTACTTCGAATTGAGGTTCACATATTGGCACTAGAAGGAGGGCTGATCGACAGATTCTAACACATTTTTAAAAAAAATTCGCTGTTTTTTATAGTTCTATTCATAAATCCCCGTTTTAGCGCCCCTAGTCACTGTTATAACGCTCTTGAACAGTCTCTTAGCGCCCCTGGTCACTGTTATAGCGCCCTTGAACAGTCTCTTAGCGCCCCTGGTCACTGTTATAGCACTCTTGAAAAGTCTCTTAGCGCCCCTAGTCACTGTTATAGCGCCCATGATCATTCTTTTAGCGCCCATGATCACTCTTTTAGTGCCCATGAGTCAGTTTTAAAATGACCATATCTTGGTCATACGAAGGTCTTTTTTGATGATTTTTTTTTGAAATAGGGTATAATTTCGTAAGCTATCCAATGGTGTAGGTTTTTCTTAGCTATAAATTAGTTAAAATTTTCAAATTCTCATTTAAAGTTAAAACACATGATAACTTGGCTAAATTTTAGGGTGTTTTGGTTAATAATTCTTCTAACCCCTATATATCCTTTTGTTTTTTTATCTCATCTAAAATTTTGATCACTTTTTCAGGTTGGAAATAGAAATCAAAAGAAAGAGGAGCATGAGGATGATATTTTGTCTAATCAAAGTGTTTTTTAACACTTAAGTGTTTGTTTAACACTTCTTCAAAGAATTTGTCATCCTTCTCCTTCTTAGGACACTAGTTTTCATTTGGGCTTAAAAAGAACCTTTTCCATTTCTTGCAAAGGCTAAAACAAACTTTAGGATCACAACTTACTAGATTTAGTTTATTGGATTAACAATTGAAAAAGGTAACTTCTCACGCTTTATTTGGTGCTCTAAAATGAACTCACACATTGCTTTGAGGGTTTAAAAAGAACAAGTGTAGCTTTGTTTGTTTGTGAAGGCTTACTTAGACTAAAGCCATTGGAAAATGACGTATGCACTTCTCTCACACTTTATAGCAATCTTGAGAATCAAAAAGTCTTTTCCATGACTTTGGGTTAAGACAAAGCAATCACCTCCACACTTTGATTTGGGTTTAAAATTGAACAAACTTTTGTGCGAGTGTGAGTGGGGGATTTGTTGCGTATATTCTCTCTCCTTCTGACCTACAAGGATTGATCGAGTTACGAATATTATTCTTCATTCACTTTTGTTTATCCTAGAGGCCCTGCCTTGGGGAAAAAGTACTCACCCAAGGGAACGACTCAACCGGTAACACTCTAAAGCCAAGAGTATTTCCAGCCGGGATATAAATGTGGATATTGGAAGAAATGCCAATATCACGTGGTTGACTCTGACAAGATGGATCTGAAAGGGGACTCTTGCCACGTTGGGTCAACTCCTACGAACGGAAAGTCCTTATTAAAACCCTTGTTTAGAAAAGGCCAAAATCCTATCTGTTTGTTGGTGCAAGAACGGTCGTTTTGAAGCCACCCCACAATTTTATGGATTTTAGTAGAGATGGAAAGCATGCCATGGGAGTTTCATGGGTGTTGGTGCTTGGCTGCCCCGTATAAGTGAGTGTCGTGGAGGGGAACTAGTGGGGTCAAGCATCTAACCATCCGCTAAAAGTAGGCGTAGCTGGACTTGTCCAAGTGGGGACTCAACAAACATTGTCTATCACATCCATAGGATTGTACATGCTTTTGGGTTACAAAAACACATGCTTTTTCGTAAACATTGGAAAACAAACACTTAAACATGATCATGCAAATTTCAAACCCCTTTTGATAGAGCAAATACCTTTTGACAAATTTAAGTGTTGTTGCTTTCCCTTGGGATTATGTCCTTAGAGGTTTCTTAGTACTTGAATTTATATTGTCATTTGCTCTAACTAGGGTTAACCTAGGAAATCCCTTTGCCTCAATTTCTTGGAACTCCCACACAACACTTTGTGGGAAGAAAAGGAATTTCGACATAGGACATCTTTAGTTTGAAACATAATCAAGAAAGTGTATTTGGTAAAAAGAAGTCATTAAAAGCAAAGATAAGCAATTGAGCCCCACACATGTCTTTTCAATGATTTCTCACAAGATCAAGATACAAAAACCCAAGAAAAAGAAACTTAGCCCAAAACAACATCAACAAAGACTCAAAAGGTTATATGATTTTAGAGAAAAGTTGTTGGCTAATTTCTATAGACATGCTTCAAGAGACAACCCCACTTTATATTCATTTTACTACACACAAAATCCAAGATTGTTTCAAGGGATTGGATACCTTGCTTAGGGCATAACATGTTCTTCAATACCTTGGTCTTGTTAAACAAAAGTCTAAACTAGGGTCATTCTAAGATCAAAAACAAACATTCATCCATCAAAAACATCATCAACCATAAACATCTCACCAACATTTTGAGAAAATCTTGACACAACTATGCTAGGCTCCTTTGGTAGACATCAAAACCTTTCAAACATGAGACTTTGAATTCTTCAAACATCAAACATCAAACTTGTTCAACTCAATTGTGTGTGAATGAATCCTTTTGCACATGCTTAGTTGAATTATCACTTTGTTCAAATTAATGGTGGATAGATGCATCCTTCTCCCATCACTAATTTGGATTATCTTTTGGTTAGCTTGTGAGTAGACACATCCTATTCTCACTCCTAAATCAAATTATCCTTTATGAGCATTAGTTATCTTTTTTAGATCATCATCCAAACATCTTGGGGATATCTCTTGCTCAAACATCAACATTCAAAAGACAGAATTCAAAGTCTAAACATCAAACAAACATCAATCAAAGCAAACCCAAAGTACCTAGCATCACATCAAGATTTTCAATACAAATTCAAAACATCCATTCTCATCCATATATCATACACCTTTCATCTTCACATCTTTGATCTTTTACACATCCTAGTTTGCTCTTTTATGGTTCAAACAAGATCACAACACAAGAGGAACATGGAGTTAAATCAAGAAACATCAACCACAAGTGATCTAAGCCAAAACATTCCAGAAATCCAAAACACACCACTTCCAGACCTCACTATCACTACACACGATCCACAAAAAGAGGTCTTGGTGGAAGACATCACACCAATAGAACTAAGTGAGGAAGAAGTTCTTGAGATGCTCAAACAACCAAAACTACAAAAGTTTCTTCGCGCAATGGCTAAAATAAATCCATCAATTCTCAACACTATTGAGGATGAGCTTCTTGTACCAAATGACCAAAACACCCTTCCACAATCGACCACTTCCATTACCGCCATAGAACCTACTATCAATGAGGATGATACCCTCTTCAACACGCATCAAAATCCACTTTACAACCCACTTGGATTTATCGATACATCTGAGGTTCCTTACCATACCACCTCATCATTTTCCCTTGACACGCAAGTGTCTAGACCTTTGGTACAAGCAAGCTCATCCGAAATAGAGAGACCTTACGGATTTGTCTCTTCATTTGCACAAGAAAATTTTCCACCATTCAAACCATTCACACCTCCCACCACGTCAACACCATATTTTGGTTTAGGGATCTCCCCTTTACCTAAACTTCCACCTTTCCCTAACATAAATCACCCCATCCAAATCAATTCATCCAACCAAGGGGGTACATCACATCTTTCAAACACACCATCCACATCAAACCAACGCATGATAGCTAATCAAAATATGGTCTCTCAAAGACCCACTATTTCGCTCATCTCTACCATTCCTACCACTTCACCTAGTCCCACCATTCCTATCACTTCACCCATCCCAAACACACCTATCACCACATTCACTCCAACCACTACATCCACTATACCTCAAACTTCCACTACCCCCATCACACCCCTTACATCGCAACCTCCCACCACCACCATCGCTCTAAGCGCATCTCAAACTCCCAACACAATTCTGAACCCACCACCACCACCATTGCGACCGAGCCAAGTAAGCCATTACAACGCTACATTCAAACCATACCAACAATTGCTCCAACAATATCAAACAATTCAGCAAGCGCCTATAGCCACGCACGCTTCTCAAGCTTCATAGAAAAGTCAAGCTCAAACATCGTTGCAACAACAACCCCACAACAAGTGGCACAATCCCAAGCTTTGTTGCAACAACAACAACAAGCTGCACAAGCCACACAAGCTGCACAAGCCACACAAGCTGCACAAGCCGCACAAGTCGCACAAGCTGCTCAAGCTACAAAAGATGCCCAAGATGCCCAAGCACGAGTGCAAGCACAAGCACAATACTTCGCACAACAACAAGCAGCCCAACAACTCTCATATCAGCAAGTGTTAGAGCAATACCAAGAACAACAAGAAGCAGCACAACAAGCCCTAGCTAACCAACAACAAGCATTGTTGGACCAACAATAGCAAGCACATCAACAAGCTCTATTAGCGCAACAACAGCAAGATCAACAACAAGTGTTTTGAAAGCATACATGGCACAACAAGAAAACATTCCACCCATTCAAACACCCACTCCACCCCCCAGAACACCTTCATTCCACCTCCTAATCCACAATTGGATGTCACGACACAAATAAAATTTCCGTCACAACAAGTGCTTCATCTTCAATCAGGAAGGACACCAAAACCACAAAAAAACCTATGCCCTTATCCATTTGATAGGAGCGTAGAAATGAAACCGTTCCCAAAAGGGTTTGAGATCCCTAAATTTGACAAATATCGTGGAACGGGTAAGCCTGAAGATCACATCAAGGAATTCCAAGTACATTGCATGGAGGTGGCTTACGACGAAACATACTTGATGAGATTATTCCCAAGAAGCTTGGCTGGAAACACTATTGATTGGTTTTCTCAACTTTCTGGAATCAAAAAATTCCAAGAAATCATAGATGCCTTCATACAAAATTATTCCTTCAACACTCCCATGGAGGTTAGCTTACAGGAATTATCAGCTCTCAAACAAGGGAAAAATGAATCATTCGGTGCTTTCTTACAATGATGGTGATCCAAAGCTAATCGAAGCAAGTGGTCCATGCCTGAAGAGCAACAAGTGGGAACTATCAGTGCGAATCTTGATGGGCCCTTAGACTTCCACCTCAAAGTGCAAAACATCACCACTTACAACCAATTGATCCATAGGATGCTCAATATTGAACGAGCCCTTGCCACACAGGGAGAAACTTCATCATATCAAGAAGGCCGCTCATCATCTAGTTATCATGACAAACCATGAACATGGGAAAAGAATCATAATGTAACCAATGATGGTGTCGTTGATGCCAAAGTTGTCATTAGTGCCCCACGGAAGAACAATCCACCATCCCAACAACAACAACACCAAAATACCAATCAAAGCAATCGACAAGTCAATACTATGGTCCAACCATCCCATAACCAAAACACAAACAACATTGATAATCAGGGAGGACCACAGCGAAACAAGTTCTTCCCCAAACGAAAATACACACTCCTTGGGGAACCTGCTGAAGCAATCATGAAAAGATTGGTAGATGAAGAATTGATAATGGTCCCTACACATAATAATTATCAAGAACCATCGGTCAAGCCACCATGGTATAATGAGAATTATCTTTGCGACTTCCACAAACTCAAGGGACAAACGACAAAAAACTACATGAGGCTCAAAAATTTAATTCAAGACCTCATAGATAACAAAATCATAGATGTGGAAGCACCATCAGGAAACAAAGATCTCAAGATTTACATGAATCCGATGCCGAATCATGGCAATAAAGGAAACAAAGATCAAGACAAAGGAAAAGGGGCTTATAAAAATGTCAACCACACATATGAGGGTGTTGTCGCTTGTTTAGACAAGTTTTGTGGAGTCATCACCATCAAAGGGGCCCAAGCCGATTATGGAGTCACCACAAGAGGTGGAAAGGTTACCATTGCAGCACCATCCCAACCAAGTAGAAATTCCACATCCAATCCAAGGTCTAACCCTAGTGGCTATAATGTCTTGGATCAATTGAAAAGAACCCCTGCACATATCTCCATCATGGAGTTACTCAAAATCTCATCTGCACACAAAAAGATTCTAGAAGAAGCTTTGGCGTCATCTACTGTCCCCGCAGATCTAGATGCAGAACAATTCCAAGCTATGGTCGCAAGTATCACCACACCTAACATTCTTACATTTTCTGAACAAGACTTCCCCACACAACCATCTCACAACCGTGCACTTCATCTGGAGGTGTACGTAAATAAAAAGAAAGTCAAGAGAGTCTTGGTGGATGGAGGTGCAGGCTTAAATATTTGCTCCTTAAAGCTTCTAAAGAATTTGAACATTTCAGAGGATTCAATTGACAAAGGAAAAGGCATCACAATAAGAGCATACAATGACCAGGAAAGGGTATCCCAAGGCACCATTCAACTTCCTATCCAAGTTGGACCCGCCATCATGCAAACCAACTGTCAGGTCTTGGACCTCGATTTACCATACAACATTCTCCTAGGGTGACCATAGATACATGCAATGCAAGCTGTAGCTTCAACCTTTCATCAATGTGTGAAATTCACACATGAAGGTTAAGAGGTTACTATCCATGGAGATCCTGAGCCATTTGCCTATTGCAAAAATCTAGAGGCAAAATACTACAAGATCCCGCAAGTACCCAAGAACGATGAAGGCCCATCAACACCTTACGTGGATCCCGCCACTCTCACTTCTACGACAAAGACACCCTCCACCCCCGCCATCCCCACCTTTTCTGATATCAAAGTCATAATACAAGATGATGGTTGTGGAGACTATTCAATGCCTAAGAATGCTTTTGTAGTAGGAGAGCTACCACAGTCTCCTAGATCAAGAGGACAACCACAATCACAAGAAGCTTCAACATCTCAAGGCTCCTATAAACAAAACCCCACCTTCACAAGTGCAGGAGATCTTGGTCAGGAAACATTAGAGGGGGACCTATCTCATCTCCTCTATCGAGATGATATACCGGTAGTTGAATTACCTATGGATGAACGAAACAAAGGTATGACGATGATGCTCTCGATGGGCTATAACTGGAACCAAGGGTTAGGCCAAGATAATAACGGGCGTGTAATACCCATTATACCTAAGAAGAAATAAAAGATCTTGGCATTGGCCATCCTAATACTAAGGTAATTGTACTTGGTCGAGGTGCCCATGGTAGACAGAACCGAATGCCTCCTCAGGAATCGTAGCTACTCCACAATCCTCCATGACTTTAGGAATGCCCACTGATTTAACTGAGTCACCAGAAATAGGATTACCTTTGTTGTTTGAGGATACTAACGTCCTTATGATTAGCAGCTTGTCTTATGAGTCTAAAAACCAAAGCAATGAAATCCGATTAGTCTATCCCCAACTGATTGATTACGACCAACGAGGACCACCAATTCTTGACATGTTTGAAAATGATGAGGCGCTCTCAGAATTCATGGGACTTAGGGATGAAATTCTATGTGGGGATCATAAGGAAGGTTTTATCATAGAGCTGGATACACATGCATACTATGGAGAAACGATTGAATCCCTCAGTTGCAAAAATAAAAAATTGAGAATAATCTCCAAGTCCTTGAGTGAAAACCACCTTGTGGCACTCTCTGAAAAAGTAAAAAGAAAGGATGCATCCAATGGTGAAAACCTCTCTGAGGCGCCTGAGGATGGGGGATTCAATCTTCCTCTTACAGCTATACACCAAGAAAAGTCAGCTATGCTAGCAGAAAAGTGCAACCCCATCAATCTGGGAACACAAGAAACTCCTCATATTACATTCTACGCTGAGTCATTATTATGCAAAGAACAGGAGGAGTTGGCTACCTTCTTAAAGGAGAGGAAGATAAATTTTGCGTGGACCTATGCTGATATGCCAGGATTGGATCCAGAGGTAGTGGTTCATCACTTGGCAGTCTATCCTGAAGCTAAACCTGTAAAACAAAGTTGAGAAAGATGCACCCACAGATTGCTCTATTAGTCAAGATGGAACTCCAAAAACTACTAGATGCGGGATTCATACGAACGATCGCCTACCCTGAGTGGGTCTCCAATCTAGTACCGGTTTCAAAACCAACTGGGGGCATAAGAATCTGTACGGACTTTAGGGACTTGAACAAGGCTTTCCCAAAAGATGATTTTCCGTTGCCTAACATTGATATGATTGTAGACATGACCGTGGGGCATGAGATGCTTTCCTTGATGGATGGATTTTCAGGCTACAATCATATAAGAATTGCGGAGGAAGACCAACATAAAACATCTTTCACTTGTCCTTGGGGAACATACTGCTCGAACGTAATTCCATTCGGCTTAAAGAACGCAGGGGCCACATACCAAAGGGCCATGACACTAATATTCCATGACATGATCCAAAAAATAGTTGAGGACTATGTCGATGACATCTTGGGAAAATCCAAAAAGAGGAAGGATCATATATCAGTCTTGAGTGCTATCTTTGATAGACTAGAAGAATACAAGGTTTGTTTGAATCCCAAGAAGTGCATCTTTGGCGTACAATCAGGAAAGCTGTTGGGCTACATAGTGTCAATGAGAGGCATTGAGATTGATCCAGAAAAGGTGAAAGCAATACTTGAAATGGAAGTTCCTAGGACATTGAAACAACTGAGAGGTCTCCAAGGTAGGCTTCAGTCAATTCGCAGGTTCATAGCACAATTAGCAGACAAACAAATCCCTTACTTTCACTTACTCCACAAGGGGGTAACGTACAAATGGGATGAAAAATGCGAACAAGCCTTCAACAAAATCAAGGAATACCTGTTAACACCTCTAGTACTAAGGCCTCCAATTCAGAACAAACCATTGATCCTTTATATCTCAGCAACTGCAACAGCCCTTGGTGCTCTCCTAGCACAACATGATGAAAATGGAACAGAAAGAGCCATCTACTACATCAGCTGTACAATGGTGGGCCATGAGTTAAACTATACATTCATTGAAAAAGCTTGCCTAGCAGTGGTGTTTGCATCCCAAAAATTCAGACACTACATGTTGGCACACAAGATCAAACTCATAGCTAAAATTGATCCCCTAAAGTATCTTCTTTCAAAGGCAATGCTTACGGGAAGAATGGCTAAGTGGGTAATGATATTATTAGAATATGACATTGAGTATGTGGAGTGCAAGGCAATCAAGGGACAGGTCATTGCAGACCAACTAGCAGATGCACCTATCTATGCAGAGAACCCACTTGTTTCAAAATTTCCAGATGAATCCATTTTCAACATTGACATAGCTACTCATTGGAAACTATACTTTGATGGCTCCTACACACAACATGGGTCAGGAGCTGGTATCTACTTCATCACTCCACAAGGGGATTGCATACCAAGATCATACAAACTAGCATTCCTTTGTGCCAACAACATTGCAGAATATGAGGCTTTAACTATAGGTCTCAGGATAATAGTACAGTGGAACATTTTGACATTGAAGGTATATGGAGATTCACAGCTTATCATAAATCAAGTGAACAATGAGTACCAAACAAAGGATGATAAGCTAACTCCATACAAAAGGCTGGTGGAAAATCTCAAGGAATCTTTTGTTGACATCACATTTGAGCAAGTACCAAGAACCAACAACAGAGTAGCAGATGCAATGGCAACTATTGGATCACTCTTAGAGATCCCTCAAAATGTTCCAAAATACGACTTCTTGGTAGAGCAACTTCTCGTACCAGCATTCAAGGTACTAGAGTCAGAATTTGTGGGCGAAATCGTTGGTCCGAATGATCAGTGGTACCAAGACATTTACACATACCTTAGGATAGGTATCATTCCCGTCGATTTGCATTCAAGCCTTAGACGAACCTTTATCAAGAAAGCATCTTGTTTTGTCATTTTAGGAGAAACCCTTTATCGCAGAAGCATAGAAGGAACCTTACTAAGATGTCTTAACCCTGAGGAGGCTTCGACTACCCTAACTGAGGTGCACAATGGAATCTATGGTTCTCATTCGAGTGGCATGACCTTGTCTAAGAAATTGTTGAGGAGTGGGTATTACTGGCCTACCATGGACAGAGAGGCACATGAATATGTCAAAAACTGTCTACAATGTTAGCAACACAGGGACCTCATCCATGCTCCAGCTCAAGAGATTCATCCAATTGTCACACCATGGCCCTTTTCATAGTGGGGACTCGATCTCATTAGGAAAATCACACCCACGTCATCCAACGGCCACAAATTCATTATAACTGCAACTGAGTACTTCACCAAGTGGGTTGAAGCCATACCTATGACCTACATAATAGGAAAGCAAATCTCAAAGTTCATCCTGAACTATCTCATATGCCGCTATGGTGTTCCACAAGCCATTATCTCAGATAATGGGACACCATTCAAAAATTAGGAAGTCCGTGACCTATGTGATAAATTCAAAATCCAACATTGCTTTTCCACCCCGTACTATCCCCAAGGCAATGGCCAAGTAGAAGCTACAAATAAAACCATCCTCAAAATCCTTAAGAAAACAGTCAATAACGCAGGTCGTGACTGGCATTTGCAGCTTAATCCTGCCCTTTGGGCTTACCGAACCAGCATCCGCACACCCACTAGTGCCACACCATTTTCCTTGGTCTATGGATTAGAGACCATCTTTCCCATTGAGATCGAGCTACCATCCCTCAAAGTATCATTGCAAAGCCTCATCACGGACGAGGAGTATCGAGTTTCAAGACTGAACGAGCTAGAACTATTGGACGAGCGACATCTGGATGCTTTAAACCATCTGCAAGTGTATCAAAATAGACTCAAAAGGAGCTACAACAAGAAAATTAGAAGCAAAACTTTCTAGGTTAGAGAATTGGTGCTAAAAGAGAATCAGAAGAATGTCTTGAAGCCAAATGGCAAGGGCAAGTTTGAACCCAACTGGCTGGGACCCTTTGTCATCACAACAAGCTACAAATTAGGGGCATATCAGTTATCAACACCTGAAGGGGAATCCCTATAGGAGCCAATGAATAGCTCCCATCTCAAAAAGTTTTATGCCTAAATATTTCAAGGTATAGAACCAAAAAATCCAAAAAATCATAAAAAGTCCTGAAAAAATGGTTACTTCGGCAAAAACTTGGAAAACAGGCGTCTTGGTGACAACAAAAAAAAATAAAAATCAAGAAAACAGTAAAGAGAAAAATCGTCCTCTAGTGAAAACCACTTCAGTGGCACTTTGGGCAAGTACCTTGGTGAAAACCTGGCAAACAGGCACCTTGTGTAAATAAGCACTCTCCATCCATCTTGGTCTCCGTGACTTGCTTTGCATCATTCACTCACCCATCGCATATCATCGCATTTCACCCTTCCATCCACATCTGCACCATATCTTGGTCTTGCGTTTGTGTCACAATACCTCCTAGAGCTACTCGGTCCACTTAAAAGGTCAATTTGTCCTGCCTATATCGGAGTAGTCTATCGCTTCACGCAGGGGGCACGTTCTCATCAGATCGGATTCATGTATGATCTTAAAATCCTCAAATCAGAAAATCCAAAAACATAAAAAAATTAGAAAATCCAAAAACATTCAAAACATATCAAAATCCAAAAATAGGTCAAAAAGTCATTCAAAAAGTCAAAAATAGAGTCTTGTTGAACTACGTCGTCTCTGAGCTTGAACGTAGGCAAGGTTGATCTTTGATTATCCCCCGAGATATTTAGGTCAGTCCTATAGAAGTCTATCATAATAAAACTGACATTTCATCATGTATATCTTCATTTGTAAATTGGTCAAGTTGTCAGTCGAACTACGTGGTCTCTGCGTGTATAACGTAGGCAAGGCTAATCTGTTGATCAGCGCCTGAGGCCCCTAGGATAGGTCTTTAGGTTAGTCTCTTGGTCAAAATCTCAGAAAATCTCAAAACATTGGAAAATTGAAAATCAAAACATTTGAAAACATTTGAAAAAATACCAAAAATAGCCTCAAAACATTGCAAAACTCCAAAAAATCCAAATATTTGAAAAAAATCCATCCACCTCATCTCGCTTACACTCGTGATAATCAATCATCCATAATAATTTGTCATCACCCTCAACCTTTGGTAAAATAGTCGGAAACAAGTCTAGCAGTCAAATGTGAAAACCTAAACTGTCAAAATCTCAAGTATAGGTTAGTCAGCAAGAAAGTTGGTCAACTCTTTTCTTATCAATGGCATATAAATCATAAATCAATTTCATCATTGTTTGATAAAAGCTTGTCCTAGGATCCGTTCCGACAATGGGCAGTTTTATCAAACCAACCACTTTTGGTAAACAAAACGACGTGTCATTGACATGTCCTAGGATCCGTTCCGACAATGGAAATTATCTTTTGGCAATAAGTTTTGGCTCCCATCTTTCGAAACATCATTTCTCTTAGCTAACGGTATGAAGAACATTAGTTTGTTTGCTCACTTACTTTATCTTGTTTGATTTATCTCATTGTGCTCATTCCAAGGACCTCTCGATGATGTCTGAACGAAGGATTTAGAGAGATAGGAATGGGGCAACGATCATTATCTTTTGTCTTCTATGCTTGTTGGATATCTTTGTAATATAACCTTGGTCATGCATGCTTTTTTTTAGTCTATAGCAAGGGTGTTTTAAGTTTCTTGTTGACCACATAGAAAGGCTCACCTTCCTATGTTTTGGTCTGAGATATTTGAAATATTTGAACTATTTTCTGGACAGGGTTCTGTATGTTAGGTGTGAACAAGAATACTCCTATCTGATTTGTCGAGTCAAAGTCCATCACACTAGGTACAATGCCATCCTGGTTCTCGATACCTTGATGCATCGTACTGCGTGTATTATCAAACATAAGGAAATTTTCCCTTTGAAAATCCCAACTCCACAGAAAGTAGTCATCATCATTTGCATGATCATCTCATTCTTTCATTCTTCTATCTTTACTAACATTTCTATCCCAGTTGGTACATGAAGCTACCCACAACTAATGAATGTCCATTCATCTACATCAACCACTCCTCTTGCATTTTATCACGATTTTGATTGGAAATTGGCATTCCCATTCAACATCTCGAGGGGGCAATATACCAGTGCAATTCTTCTCACTGGGGCAACAGTGGGGCATCCGAAAAATTAGAGAAATTTTGACCATTGATCATGACAAGATCATTCTTTGAATCAATGCAACAAGTACATTGCTTCAAAGAGGGGCAAAATGTAGACACACAAAATGTACAAGTTGACATTGCGCATCTAAGTCTGACTACCGACATCATTTCATCCTAAATCATTCCCTGACCTAACCATTTAATTAACTATCTTTATTTGATTAAATTCATTTGTTTTCTTCTCTTAATTAAACAAATCATGTGTTTAATTAAGTCTCTTAAATCATTCTCCATCTCTTTTAATTAAATAATTAATTTTATTTAATTAATTAAATCTCTAAAGTCTATCTATTAAATTGAATAAATTAAAATCTTATTTAATTTAATCTTACTTCAATCTCTTTAATTAAATAATCAAAACATGTTTATTTAATTAAACTCATTAAATCATTTCCTCTCTTGTTTGATTTAAATTAATCCAAAAATCTAAGTCAAAACAAGTCAAACTTCCTAATCTTCATTAAATTGATCAAATCTTGATTAAATCTAATCTAATCTTCAAAATCCTCTAGCTTTTCCCACTTGCACAAATAAATCAATTTATTGATTTATTAAATCTTCATTTTCCCTCAACAAAGCATCTTTTGGAGGAATATTCTTCTATTTCAAATTCAAAATTTGAATGACATGTCCTTCCAACATGTCATTTACTCTCTCTTACAAGTCCTTCCAACAAGGAATTTACTTCTTCTTACATGTCCTTGCCTTGGGCCAAGTGGCATTAATGCAATTTTCTTTCCCCCTCTTACATGTCTTTTCTCAAAATTCAAATTCAAAAATGCATTTATTGGCACATTTGTCAAAACTTGCTCATTCCTCACCTAATCACATTTGGACAAGTGGCATTTTTCCATTGGCCAAATCTTTGTCCCACATTGCTCTATTTTGGCTTTGTTTCCATTTCCACATTTTATAAATAGAAGGCTTCACCATGCATTTTATCATCCACAATTATGCAAAGTTATTATGCACAAATATCTCTCAAATTTCATCCATCTTCTTAACTAGTTTATTGCAGATTTTGGAGCTCATTGAGGGACTTATCAAGTGGATCAATCATCTTTCAATCAACAATTGCATTCAAGGAGTTTGTAAAGGGAAAATCTCCACACACCTATTTGCACCAACTCCCCGATGGGATCAAGAGTTTGCATGCTAAATTAGGATTTCATATTTCCATTATGTTCTTCATTGTTTTCTTTGTTCTATTTCATATTTTTAGCTTTGTGAATGGATTTCATGGGGAATCCTTGTTCATGCTTACAAGATAACTCTCTAACATTGTTTGTTGTTGTGTTTTTGTAGGTACTTCGAATTGGGGTTAACACCGAGATCACGATTAACAACTCCCATATATACCCAGGTTCTTGCTATCTATCATATATGTGTGATTTTGCAGCTTTGTGGGATGTATTTTGTTTTGGAGTTTTGTTAAAGTGTTTTGAGCCAGGGTTTGATTTACTGGTTGAATGAAATTTGAAGGGTTCCATTTTGTTGGTTGAATTTGTTGAAAACTTGTGGTGTTTTTGATTTTCATGAAGGAAATGCCTATGTTTTGTGATTAGTATGAACATAACTAGTTGTTTATCAATGATTTTATTTTCTATGGTGGGTTAGAAATTTGTGGTTTTGTTTATCAATGATTTATCAGTGAAAAAATTTGGGGTTTTGTTTTTTAACAGTGATGTATATCTTATTTTGAGTATGTTAGATATAGTTATCATATGGGTATAATTTATTTGAAAGAGAGGGCTAGTAGAAGTGGTTGCAAAAATCTTACATTAGAGCAAAATCTATACACAATGAGATACAAGTCAATTATAAAATGGCAGTGGATTCATAGTAATGGGTAAAACTATTAAACAAGTTTAGGGATTTATTATTTTGATTTTCAGTAAACAAGCTCGCTAGGCATCAAGTGCAACCTAGTCTTTCTACTCCATGAAATTATTCTTTTTGAGACATACTCTTTTACCTAACAAAAATGACATGATTATTTTTTGTATCAAACAACCCAAATTGAACATAAAAATCATTCAATGCCCAACAAGAATATTTGACTAAGCCAAAAACATGGCCACCTACTGCACATAACCTAAAACTCAAAACAAGGCTAGAATAGTAACATGTAAACAGTATAATAACTTCGAGCTGGAATTGAAATTTGTTGTACAGATTACAATTGCAAAGCCCAGGATGAGTTAGTGGGTGCCATTTCTTTTACGTCAAATGTATACCCAATTCATATCATGTTCTCAACTTTCTAAAATAAGATGAAGAAGCACATGCTTCAAAATACATGGAACAACTGGAAATATTAGAATAGGAAGGTGTTACTGAACATCAAACTTCACAATATGTACAAAATTCAAAAATTGCGCAAGGATAAAATATCACCTACCCTTATTTATGATCGAGAAAATGGGTTCTTGAACTTTGAATCATCTAGTTTCCTGATCTGAGCATAAACATAAATAACTCAACAAGGAAAAACAACACTATTGAAAAACATAAGGACAATGAAAAACAGATGCATCCCAAGAACATTTTCTTATTCAAAAATTCTTGCTATCTTCAACAAGGAATTACAATTCGTGTCACACACTATTTCCTTAGATGATGGAATTACAAGTTTAACTGATGTCATGCACTCCTAAAGGATACTCAACTAGCCAGTTATACTGTTAATTAGTGTAGGGTAAGTATCATCTAGACAACAAATTTTGGATAAAATGATAGATTGCTCATAATTATCTTTCCTCTATTAGGAAAGGATTTTAACAAATTACAAAACATGAATGCATTCAAATCATTTCTTGATAGCTGCTAATGAATTATTTCCATAGTTCAGTCCTAAGAAATTGACATAAATTGTTACCATTTCTCAATTTTTGTTGACAGCTTTCCCACAAACTATAGAACAATTAACATGCATTAAAATTCCATTGACTAGATTCTTAAAATACAAGAGTCAAGCTCAAAAAACTTTCCACAAATGGCATGTAGTGTTATTATGTTTCAAGCATCCTTCACACATTTTATACTGTGTTTTTATCACAGTCACATTCAAAGAAACATAAAGATCCAATGCAACTTCAGTAGAAATATGGGAAACTATCATCCACCAGCATGATGATCTATATGAACCATAACATTATGATTGAACTATCATCAACTCATTGTCACTATTATTCCCAACATTATAAGTTCTCAAAATTGAAAACCCCAAATTTCTAGTTCACCATGTGTGCATGTACATGTATACATATTTTTATGTACATGTGTGTACATATATATGTGTATGTGTGTACATGTATACATTATGTACATAATGTATGTCTACATGTGTGTACATGTACATATATGTACATGTGTACATGTATGTATGTACTATATATGTATACATGTGTATGTGTGTATGCATGTATGTATGTATTATATATGTATGTGTATGTGTGTATGCATGTATGTATGCATATATATACATACATGTAAGTATGTATGTATGTACATGCATATATGTGTATGTATGTATGTACATGTACATGTATGTATGTATACATGTACATATATGTACATGTACATGTGTATGTATGCATGTACTTGAGTATGTATGTATAAATATATGTACATGTACATATATATAATTATGCATACATATTTATGTATATACATATATACATATGTATTCATACACATGTAAATGTATGTATATATACATGTACATAAATACATATTTTTATGTACATGTGTGTACATATATATGTGTATGTGTGTACATGTATACATTATGTACATAATGTGTACGTACATGTAAATATATGTACATGTCTACATGTATGTATGTATTATATATGTATACATGTGTATGTGTGTATGCATGTATGTATGTATTATATATGTATGTGTATGTGTGTATGCATGTATGTATGCATATATACACATACATGTATGTGTGTATGTATGTACATGCATATATGTGTATGTATGTATGTACATGTACATGTATGTATGTATACATGTACATATATGTACATGTACATGTGTACGAATACATGTGTATGTATGTATGTACTTGAGTATGTATGTATAAATATATGTATGTATAAATGTATGTGTGCATGTACATATATATATTTATGCATGTACATATTTATGTATACACATATATACATATGTATTCATACACATGTACATGTATGTATATATACATGTACATAAATATGTATATGTATATACAAGTACATACACACATACACATGTATATGCATACATATGTACATATATATACATGTACATATGTATATGTTTTAGTTTTTGAAACTTAAAATTTTTGTTTAATTTAAATATATATTTGTTTAAGTTTTTAAAAAAAATCAATTTAAATTTGTTTTTAACATCACATTTATCTTTTGTTTTAATGATATATAGATCTCTATCTATTTGTACATATACAAATATACATATCATGGCCGATGAGGGATCTCATCATTCCCCTCGTTCTGAGCAAGATGCTCAAACTAGATCAAATTTATTTCAGGATAGTATTGCTAGATTAGACAATTCTCTAAAATGTTTAGAGAAAACAATTCACAACTCCCCCAATTTGGATAATCAAGATAGATTAGTCACTATTAGACAAGAGATTTATAAAATGATCGAGACAATTCGATCATACAATCCTTATGATGAAACCAACATTGATCAATTTTATTTATCTCTTTCCAGGAGTATTACTGGAACAGTGAAACATAGAGAAGTTGCCAAATTATTTTAAGGTGAAAATGTGTTATCCATGTTCCCATTTTATAGAGGAAAAAATAAAATTAGAGGATATGTAGTTACGAGGTGTGTAGATCCTCTTGTTGCACCATTCATATACCCTAGATGGTTGGAAACCCATCATAGATGGCATCACAATGATGAGCTGGCACATTATTTTGTCAAACAGTTATATGCAAAATTTCATTTACATATAGAGGTGGACTACACATCTTATCTCGAGCATGTTGGCCAAGGTAAAGGTCGTTTTTCTAACAAACCATAGTTTAGACGTGCAAATTTACCACCGCATGTGGACAAGAGGGCATTAGTTGGCCCAAAACTTTTGGTTTTACCAAAACGTTTGGAATTGGCAGTAGCAGGGGAGGCAACAACAAACTCCACTCAGAGGAAATTTTTTGATAACATTTCCTCTATTACGATGCAGATTGATCATATTTCATCTGATTGAGTTGGTAGATACTTATTATACCTGCGGATCAGCCTTCCTCCAACTGAGGCTACATTTGCATCGTATGATCCATTTATTCATGCTAATCTACCTACTCTTTCAGATATCGAGCAGATGACCCACACAAATTTGCGTAATATGTGTAGAGTCTCAGTTTTGGATTCAGTGGTAGCATATTAGGTTATTAGTGAGGACCATGGGATCCCTCTTGACCAGGTACATGACTTTATTAGATGACTATATCCTAGTACACATACGAGCCACGAGGTGGAAAATGCAGAGGATATTCCACATCATCCTACAGGTTCCCATGCTCATTATGTTTCCATTGATTCTTTAGCTTGTATAGGTCATCATCAGGATGTTATAGGTCACGTTGAGGCTATTGGCACGACACCTGACGTTGTCCATGGGACATATAGTCAGCTTCTTTTTGGTAATGATACAGTTGTACATGCTACAAATCCCCAAGTTGTGATGTCTTTACATTCTCATGATCTTAGTGATATTGGTAGAGCCATCGATCAGGCATGCCAGGTACTTGAATATAAATTTTTATACATATAAAATTGTGTTCTAAAAAATTATATGTATACATGTAATGCATTTTAAAGTCTAGATTTGTTTAACTCCTAATTGAAATTATGTGCTTGGACATTTTAAGCAGTATGGTGATTTGCCGGACTTTAGAAATTTGGCACATGATGGCAATCCTATGGAGTATGCAGCTGAGGTACATTTAAATTTAATAAAAAAATTTAAAATTAAACTTGATGTAAGTTTGAACACATTGAACTTGCACATTGTAGTTTTAGATAATCTTACATATATGTGTACACATATATATAACATGCAATTAAAAATTAAATTTAAACATGTGTATACTTGAACACATGCAGGGGTTGGGATGAGGCTCAGGCCACAAATTGGGAGATCTTGGATTGGGCCATGGATCCACACATCCTGGATCAGTAGAGGGATCGGTCGATGGATCGAGGGAGTTATCGGGTCGTGGATCGAGGGAGAGATCGAGCCATGGATCATGGGAGAGGTTGAGGGAGAGATCGAGGGATAGATCAGGCCAAAGATCTGATGATTCTATTCATACCAAACATCCTTCTCTTTGAGATCTCTTTTACATAGATTATTACATTTTGAGATCAGATTATTATGTTGGAGACACTTTTTATGATTTATAGTATTGAACATTTGTACATACACTTATGTTTTATGGTACATATACTTGTTATAATTTATACCACATTCATACATTTATGGTTTGAATAGGTTTGTTATATATGTGCATTATTATGGTTTGAACACTTGTTATATCTATAAATATATCGTGCATTATTAATTTGTACATATGGTTTTATTTATTTAGCAAGTGAACTAAGAGTACCTTTAAATTTAAATTTATTGTATATATGTTTTGTTCAAATGCACTTGTATAGATCTATTTACATCGAGAAATCAAAATGTTGGACTATCTAATGGTTGAGCTATTTGTAAATTTAAAAAGATGGACATGCACATGTAATTATACATACATGAACTCATTTTGTTATTGATATGGGAATACAAACTTATGTCAAGATATCTTTGTTTTTTTTAAAGTAAAAAATTGAGGGATGCATGTCAAATTAAACCATCAATGGACGTGAAAATTAAATATTTTTTTAGATAATCTTAAGATATTGATATGCTCAAAGGATACAAATATGGATGATGGTTTTTGAACTCTCCTTGCAAGGAGTGCTTTGTCATGTAAACTTTCAAAATAATAAAATTTCAAGATTAATGCTATATTTAAAAGTGGAACATAAAAATGCAATTGGGAATAGATGTTAACTTGAATTCTTAGCTCTAAATGTTCATTTGTAAAGTTTCAAACTCTAGGTTAAATACATGTCAATTGTGCATGTATATCATGGTATATACATGAACTTAAGAATTCCATCTAATCTAATACACATGTGTTCATTTCAATGTGCATGCAAATAATTCTTGTTCACTAGATGATGAGCTATACTCAAGTGTCTAGTTGAATTTATGTAAATGAAATCAAATAAATTCAAGTGAACTTAAGAATTCCATATAATCTAGAACATGTACACATGAATTTGATTGTGCATGAAAAGAAAGTGATCTAGATGACATGAGCTATAAGTGGAGTTGAATGTACAAATGAAATCAAAATTTTCTATTCTTGAAAGTTTACTTGAATTCTATGGAACATTTATATGCTGCAATTGGAAATTGATATATTTAAATCTCAAGTTATGCACATAATATAAGTATCTAGATCTTGGATGATATTTAGATATATTTAAATTTAATTTAATTGAACAATCAATCCATATATAATTAAATCAAAGATCCAAACCATTACATACATGGAATCTTAGCTATATACATATGGTAAACAAAGTTAAATTGATGCCAAAATACATAGCTATCTCAAGCACCCCAAACACCATCACTATGATTCAAGTTACAATTTTCATGTATATTGGGCAATGCACCTTGAGGTGAACAAGAAAGACCAATCCAAGAGAACATAGATACAATATAACATTCACAAAATGGATTTGATAACTATACTTGAGATAGGCTAATGTTTTTAAGAAAAATTGGATTAAAGATAAAATCAAATTTTAAGGGACCTTGATTTTTTATTAGGAGATTAGTTTTGAAATGGATGATCTAGTCCACATTAAGGATACTTGGTCCCTAGATACATTGAAAGATTTAGGTGATGATGAAAGGAAAATATGATGTATGGACTAGATTGAGAGGTCTTAAAACCAAATTTGATGTTCAAGTTCGATGATTTTTTATTAAGGATGGAGAATGGATGTATGGTTGAGATGGATCTAGATGGATAATTTAAATGATTATATTTTGGATGAGGATAGATGGATTAGATTATAGTCCATTTGATTAGGATAAGATTAGGTTGATAACATGTGATCTTAGAACATGGTTTAATGAATGATTAGGTCTGAAGGGATGATTCTAGGATGATTATGGTTAAATGGGAACTATTACTTGATAAGCCACAATCTTAAAGTTTGATGATTAGGATGGGGGATGCTTGCCTGATGAAAATAATAATTAGGATGTGATGATTAGGATACATGAAAAATCTAGATGATCATTTAAAATTATTGAATTTCATGTCATTAAATTAACATATAATTTAAATAAAGTTCAAGTTCTAGAGACATGTATGTCTAGATTCTTCAGGTCACTCAAACACCAAATCAACTCTATAATATACAAGTTTGGAGTTGAATGTTCAAATGAAATGAAAGATTCCTGAACTTAAGAATTCCACGAAACATAAATTTAAATGCAAAATTGGAACATAAACTAGGTTTTGTACAAATTTGTAATGCCCCATCGTACAAACCGCAAAGGACAACTAAGAACGCAACAATTTTTTTTTTAACACAAAGTATAAATAATATGTTTAATAATGCAACTAACATAACTACGATTACAAATTAAACACCTAAGTCCCTTGCGGTACACAAAGTGACATTACGTAATCTACCCATTATCAATTTTGATTAAACTTTCATTTTTACTAACATAAGTCTTCCATATAAAAATTTATAAAAGATAAGCATTAAGATAAGAACGAACCACATAGATGCTATACAAGATTCCATAACCCATTTAACCTGGAAATAATAAGAACTTATTTGCTCAAATATGATACAACATCAAGTATATTTACAACTATGGATAAAGTATGAATTACAAAATGTGATTATTAAATACATCATTCTACAAATAAATCTCAATGGAAATTATCCAAGTTTACAATATAAGTCAACCCAATACATGGGAGAATTACATATCATTTTATAAGTTATGACAAAATTTCAAATATATACATTTGGATGAGCATAACTTTGGATCAAGTTGTCACAACTATCTCTGCATTGAAGGGTACATCTGCCAAATAGGGAACCCAACGGGGTGTGAAGCATCTTCCACCCGACTACCCCCGTGCTAGGAGTAGTTAAGAAAGGATTCCCGACCAAGAACGTCTAAGGTAACACATAAGACTAAACTCCAACATGGAAAGAGAAATCACACATAAAGTGATCTGTATAGGATCTAGACTAATTGCATTTTGAATTTTAATACATGCATACACTAACAAAAGTATGCATCAAACTTAAGGTGAAATAAACAGAATTGGGAGAGAAGAAGATAGAAGGTGCAAATAGAATTTGATTACGGAGTTCGCCACAAACATGACTACGTCTTTGGGTCGGCTCCAATAGAGTACGACCAATCCGATTAATTTCCAAAATCAAGTACAATGATGCACCAGGATCATCACTTCGACATCATAACAGTGCTCCGACGTACAAAAATGGCTCCAAAAAATCTCCTAGAACTCCTCTCGGTATCACCTAGCACCTATTTCACTTGAAAATTATGAGTTTCACACTTCAAAATTCCTTAACCTCCCTCTCACCCATTCACCCTTTTTTATACATATAAATTAGCCCAATTGGTTACTAACCAATTGATTTTACAAATCTACCTTATCTCTCCAAATTGTATAAAAATCTTTGTAAATTTTCCTTTTACACATAAAAATCCCCCATAAAAATACAACCACCCCTCAAAATTAAATAAATCTTGTTTTAAGCCCTCACTATTTCGGGGAATGTTGTTTAGGAGATTATTAAATTGTTTTATTTGTTAATTTTGGAGGGATTTGGTTTAAATTTAAGGCATCCGGTTAACTAACACTTAACAAAAAGATCTGATGCCACACATATGTCAAAGCCATTCGACGGCTTAGCAGAGGTTCACCTTTTGTTAAGCCAGCGGTTGGGGGTTCAACCCTCGCCGCTGGCTTTTTAATAGCCACTTGCCAATTTTTAAACAACAAAACAAAACGACTTCCTTATATGTATAACAATTGAGGATTTGGCGGAACGGCCACCCGGAAAACTCGTGGATGGTGGGTTGTGGTTTTGAATCCCATGCGGGCTACTTTAAAATTTTGCTAACATATTCAATTGACCCGACAATGGAGGAAGTAAGAATGGTGCCATGTGGCAAAAGACAATTCATTGGACCTGCTGATTGGAATCCGACTGTGCAATGATGTGGAAGCTGACTGTATGCTGACTGGAATCTGACTCGATGCTGATTGGACAATGTACTGCTGATTGCACGTCCACTGTACCTGCCACGTGAATGCTGACTATGTACGGAAGGACACGTGTCGTGATCCGATTGGTTCTATATGATGATTCTTCCACCACATGTCACACCCAGATTCATCCACTTGTATTCCATACAGTACAGACTGATTGCTGACGTCAGCATCTGTATGGTCCACATCAAAAGTCAATTGAAAGCTTTGATCGCTGATAACTTGAGCATATGACGTCAGATTTCAACAAAATGAGTTGCATTGGAAAGCTAGCAACGAGCTCTTCGCGATGACGCCAACTTTGACAACTTTTGACGACATCATTTTTTTGCTTCCTGGACGCCCCCTGATCCCAGTTTGACCCAAGGTTTGACTGACCATAACTTGCACAAACAGACTCCTTTTTGCTCTGTTCGAGTTGCGTTGGAATCAAGATGTTGAGATCTTTCTGATGGTGTAGATTCTGGAGAGAATGGAGACACTTCAATTTCCACTAAAAATATCCACCGGATCAGGCCTCCCCACTGAAGACCTTTTGGACCTCCAAAAGTGACATTTACTTTGACATTAAGTGAGGACTTGGCCTCCCCACTTGTCCTGTATCCTCTGTACATCTGCATACTTTGCTCACAAGCACAATGAAGACTGCAATGACATTGTTGAACATAAACATTATTCTATCACTTCCATAAGCTTCTACATCAACTATCATAGCCACTAACCAACAAAAATTGACTAGCATCAAGCTGAACAATAATGCATAAATGAAAGAGAATAAGTCAACAACAATTCAATCCTTTACAACAGGAACATTTTTACCCAAGGAACCATCAATGCTTTCAATTATCATTCCCTGATGCTATACTGCGGGTGCATCCTGCAACATCTGACCCTTGTTAGCTACTCCAAGTTCAAGTTTAGAACCACCTGTACTGACAGACATAAGAGTTAATTCTTTACTTGCATTAATTACCCTCTTTAATTGCCCTGTATTTGCAAAAGAATGATCAGTCTTAATCCTATGAGAATGTACAATATACTATATGCCATCTTTAAACAAGTGATAATGATTCTTTTCCCTGTAGAAAATTGCTTTTCTGTCATAAAGATAAGGGCTACCAAGCACTATCCCACAGATATCCAGTGGAACCACATCAAACTGTACTTCATCCACAAACTTACTAGTGATTGTGAATCTTAAGGTGCATTGTCTTGTTACTTGCAACTTATCATTTTCACAAATCCAGCCTAGTGGATAAGGTTTCTTATGTTGTGTAGTTTTTAATCCCAAGTTACTTACAACACTTTCTGAAATTAAATTCACTTGAGAACCACTATCTATGAGTGCATCAATTTTACTATTCTTAGCAACAACCCTTAAATGAAACAGCTCATTCCTTTTCTTATCTTTAGAGAAATCATTAACTGTAGAAGTAGAAGCACAACTAGCAACATAAACACCAGAAATAGGAGCTTTACCTTTTAGACCCATAGCTGTTATCTTAGTCTCATCATCTGAATCTGAACCAAGATCCAAAACAACATTCATGGCTTTCTCCTTACCTTTTTGTTTTTGATTCTGTCTCTGAGCCCATTTAGGCTTCAATTCCGGATGCAACTTCCAACAATGATCTTCATCATGACCCTTCCTATCACAATGAGTGCAAGAAAGTTTCTCATCCTTCTTAACTGTAGCTGCCTTCTTTCCTTTCCATGTCTCTGCAACCTTAGAAGATTTCTTTGCATCATTATCAAACTTATCAATAAAAGATCCTTTACCCCTTGACTCTAAGTGGGTAGCTTGGACACAAACTTCATCCAAGTTGTTAGGATTCAAAACCAAAATAGAATGCCTAAGGTAGGAATGTAGACCTCCTATGTACTTCAACAAAGTGTCCTGGGTGTACAAAGGAGCATTCAAAGCAATAGCCTTTTTCCTGAATTCATGGGTGTACTCTTGGACAGTTTGACCTTTCCCTTACCTAAACATTTGCCAGTCCATCATTAACTGTTGCATATAGCCTAAGGGATAGAATTGCTTTTTAATAGCATTAACAAACTCTGTCCAAGTTAAACTGACTCTACCATGCTGTGAAATTTCTGCCTTAGTCTTACTCTCCCACCAGGTTAAAGCTGTACCTCCTAAACGAAGAGTAGCTAATTGGATCCTATCAACATCATCTAATAGGTTTTGGACTCTACAATAGACTTCTACTTGCTGAATCCAATCATCCATTTTTTAACATTAAGCTCGCCACAATACTTAGGCAAGTCAAATTTTACATCTAATTTAATTTTAGGCTTATACCCACTCTTGAAAGGATTAAAAGAAGTAGAATGAGGAGAAGATGGAGAAGAAGGAGAAGAGGGAGGAGAAGGAGAAGAGGGTGGATCTGGTTGTTTGTCACCATCTCCATGTTGTTTCCCTTTCTTGTCTTTGTGATCTTCTTGCTTCGACAAACCTCCTTCATGTTCTTTCCGCTCTTGTCTCTCTTGAAAAAGAATATCCACCTTAGCCTTCATCTCGAGGAATGCTCTTCGAAATTCTTGCTCATTGATTTCATCAGGAACCTCCATCCCAGACA
Organism: Sequoia sempervirens; assembly: GCA_007258455.2. Classification (NCBI taxonomy): domain Eukaryota; kingdom Viridiplantae; phylum Streptophyta; class Pinopsida; order Cupressales; family Cupressaceae; genus Sequoia; species Sequoia sempervirens. Next base: position 521,634,713 of record VDFB02270651.1, on the reverse strand, counting down.
CAAACATCTTCGAAAAAGTTCTTCACTTCCCAATCTCAGGATCAAAGTCTTCAAGCTTGCCTTCGCCCTTCTGAATCCTGGATCTCGTTAGCATTCAAAACAAATATGCAATACTAGCTACCAAAAGCTCTGATACCACTTGATCTGTATAAGATCTAGACTAATTACATTTTGAATGCTTAATTAAAAAAACAACTTTGCGGAATTTTAATACATGCATACACTAACAAAATTATGCATCAAACTTAAGGTGAAATAAACAGAATTGGGAGAGAAGAAGATAGAAGGTGCAAACATAATTTGATTACGGAGTTCACCACAAACGTGACTACCTCTCTGGGTTGGCTCCAATAGAGTACGACCGATCCGATTAATCTCCAAAATCAAGTACAATGATGCACCAGGACCATCACATCGGTAGCATAACAGTGCTCCGACATACAAAAATGGCTTCAAAAAATATCCTAGAACTCCTCTCGGTATCACCTAGCACCTGTTTCACTTGAAAATTTTGAGTTTCACACTTCAAAATTCCTTAACCTCCCTCTCACCCATTCACCCTTTTTTATACATATAAATTAGCCCAATTGGTTACTAACCAATTGATTTTACAAATCTACCTTATCTCTCAAAATTACATAAAAATCTTTGTAAATTTTCCTCTTACACATAAAAATCCCCCATAAAAATACAACCACCCCTCAAAATTAAATAAATCCTGTTTTAAGCTCTCACTATTTCGGCGAATGTTGTTTAGGAGATTATTAAATTGTTTTATTTGTTAATTTTGGAGGGATTTGGTTTAAATTTAAGGCATCTGGTTAACTAACCAGTTAACTAACACTTAACAAAATGATCTGATGCCACACATATGTCAAAGCCATTCGACGACTTAGAGGAGGTTTACCTTTTGTTAAGCCGGCGGTTGGGGGTTCAACCCCCGCCGCTGGCTTTTTAATAGCCACTTGCCAATTTTTAAACAACAAAACAAAACGACTTCCTTATATGTATAACGGTTGAGGATTTGGCGGAACGGCCACCCGGAAAACTCGTGAACCGTGGGTTGTGGTTTTGAATCCCATGCAGGCTACTTTAAAATTTTGCTAACATATTCAACTGACCCGACAATGGAGGAAGTAAGAATGATGCCACGTGGCATAAGACAATTTGTTGGACCTGCTGACTGGAATCCGACTGTGCAATGATGTGGAAGCTGATTGTATGCTGACTGGAATCTGACTTGACGCTGACTGGACAACGTATTGCTGACTGCACGTCCACTGTACCTGCTACGTGAATGCTGACTATGTACGTAAGGACACATGTCATGGTCTGATTAGTTCTATATGATGACTCTTCCACCATGTGTCACACCCAGATTTGTCCACTTGTATTTCGTACAGTACAGACTAATAGCTGATGTCAGCATCTGTATAGTCCACATCAAAAGTCAACTGAAAGCTTTGATCGCTGATAACTTGAGCATATGATGTTGGATTTCGACGAAATGAGTTGCGTTGGAAAGCTAGCGACGAGCTCTTCGCAATGATGCCAACTTTGATAACTTTTGACGACATCATTTTTTTCGCTTCCTAGACGCCCCCTAATCCCAGTTTGACCCAAGGTTTGATTGGCCATAACTTGCACAAACAGACTCCTTTTCACTTCATTCGAGTTGCGTTGGAATCAAGACGCCAAGATCTTTCTAATGGTGTAGATTCTAGAGAGAATGGAGACACTTCAATTTCCACTAAAAATATCCACGAAATCATAAAGGAAACCATAACAATAGAAGTCCACTATCTAAACATGACAACACTATACACCAAGTTATAACAATAAACCACTTCTAGAGGATTCTAGTAAAAACATCTAAGGAGAAAGCTAGAGGAGAGTGTCATCTCATGGCCTTACATGGATTATCCAGACATCCTATCACAAGGTGTTGCCTCCATCTATGGTTATCCTGACTGCCTATCTTAAGGCGCTACCCCATAGGGTGACTCATGTGGAATCGTGAATTTCTTGTAAAAATGAGATCATGATTATACCAACCACGACCTTCTTGGCCACCTATAGTCTATGGTATCCCTAATAGGTGGACGAGGAATCTGTAATTATCTTTTAAATATTTAACTACCCATCCCCTAATTAATTAGTTAAGTTTTCAATTTTTACTCTAACTCTAACGTGGGTTATCCTGACAACCCCTTTGTGCACCGGCACCCCCGTAGAGCAACTCTCCCTAGTACCCCCAACATACATCAAAACAAAGGGGTCGTACCCACAAGTACTCAAAACACAAGATAGAAACAATTGCGAGGAAAAACCATCTCGCTATAATCATATGACTCAATTCCCTAAACAAAAGATGCAACTTAAAGTAAACTCAAGATCACAACTTAAAACAAAAAAGGAATCGAGCATCAATTATAAAAGTCACAAAACTTAATTCACCAATTTCCCAAACCTCTGGAAGTTTTAACAATAACCCTATCTCCTATAAAAGGCTAACTGACTTATGCAACCCCACATGTTGATATCCCAACTCAAGATTAAATCCAATAAAGAACTCAAGAATATAAAATAATTTAACCAATTATTCAATATCAAGAAATTGATTAATAACACAAATTCACTATGCTTAACAACCAGATGAAGACATTGCACTACAAGAAAACCATCTCAGAAGCCAAACTACCAATTTCCTCAATTTATTTCATTAATTGAAAACACTCAAATAAATTTGATAATATTCTTTCTACAATTTTGACCAATAAGAACCTAAAGTCATAGAAAATAACTTAATATACTTTTGTAATTGACCAAATGTATATGTATATATATATATATAATTTTTTTACAATTTAAATTAACATTATAAAATAATCCGTAAAATTATATATATATATATACATGCACATATATTCCTTATAAATAAATAAATATATATTTACAATATATATTTAACAATATAAATATTGGCTTATTTAAATCAAAACTAAATTTAATAAATCCAATTATAAATATAATTATAAATTTAAATTGAAACAAATTTAATTGTTTTGATTTTATTGTAGGGCTGTGTGCAGCCTGGGAGATTGCGTCCTCCCTATGGGGAGGCCGCAGCCCCATCAGGGTTGCGCCCAGCACCATGGGTGTGGGGAGGAGCGGCTATGCTGACCCTCCCCCTCCCAACATATATTTTTTTAAAATTCCGTATGACGGAACCTAGAAAAAATGATTTGTATAAAATTTAAAATATACTAGAATATAAATTTATGAAAACCAATATATATTATATATATGTATATGTACTGCATATATATATATATTTTATGGAATAAATATATATATTTTATAAAAATTCTCAGCTTAACAGAGTTCTCAGAACCAGTAAGTTTATCAACATAATTCTTTCTGAGAATTTTTTTTTATTTTAAACAGATGGAATAAGTTGGGAAACAAAACACTATATTTAACTACAAGGAGTATTTAGAAAATTGTACAAAAGTTTTCTAATTTCCTGAGTTTTGCCAGAGAGTTTTTATTTAAAATTCCACAGAAGTTTTCTTTTCAATCTCCTCAATTTTGGATAGGGATTTTCTATAGCTACTTACAAAGATACTATTTTAAGGATTTCATTCAATGGGGTTCATAACACTGTGTAATTTCCCTATAGGGGTAACAAAATTTTAACGACAAAATTCTATAGCCAGGAACATTGTTTCCTATAGAGAAACTTCTAAATTTTTACAGAGGATACAGTCAATTACTCTTACACAAACAAAAAAAAATTCAAAAGAAGAAAGCATTCAAAACAAAGGACAGTAAGGAACCTATTTTCTGAAGGTTGTAGAAGCAAAAATTGTGCAAAGCTTTGCCTCTAAAACTTCCAGCTTTTGAGCTCTTCCTAGAAGCTTCACCTCCAACCAAAATACAAATCTAGAAAAAATCCTGTAGCCTTTTCACAGACTATTTCTAAAAAGTTAAAACCAACCAAAACCCACACCAAATCCACACACTGTTCTCGAGCCAAAAATTCCCGTGAACAAATTTCTATTACCCCCATGCCCATATTCTCTCCGAGAATATTTTCCCCACAAGAAATTTATTAATTCCTCCACTAATTCTTGTAAACCTCCAATAAAAGAAAATTAATAATTTTTAAATCAATTTTATTTATTTATTATTTTATTTTATTTATTTTTCTAATAAAAATAAGATAGCTTTACAAGCTATTTAATTAATTTAAGAATTCAATAACAAATTTATCATTCTAAATATCAACAAAGCACTTTTAAATTATTTAAACTATCCATTTAATCGGGAATATAACTCAATTAGCTTAACTATAATTAACTTTAACAACTCTATCAATTAAATATATTAATTGATCACACATAACTAAAATCAATTAAATCCCAAACTAAAATATTAATCAACACTACACAATTACACACAAGGAAAAATTGAAACAAAGACAACATTGGACTCACAGATGATGAACTTGGGACGAGAACTCTTTCTTAACCACTCTTTTTTTTAACATCAATCCCATTGATTTTATGCAACACACTCAAACCTGACAAGCAGGTGAAGTCAATGTCCAGTACCTTCATCCTGCATAGAAACAAATGACATGTAGCATAAAAATCACCATTGTAGACACACCGTGAAAGGCAATCACAGGGTAGTAGGGCACTTGCAAGCAAGTGATGCCACTCTTTCCTTTCACCAAGACGCACTAGCAAACACCCCAAACATCATAACAACATAAAAATCACATCACCATATATATATTATTAAAGAACATTGCAAAATAGTCATGTAACATAATCACCATGAAATGTATCATCTAACAACATATGAAATATCCAGTGCAGCTACTCATGTAGTACCCCTCCTTTTACTAGTTGGATTCATTATCTTTCAATGCGTTCGTTTGTTACTTGTGACTATGATGGTATTGTTTGATTTGGTTAGTTAGACGTTAGATGATGCTATTATTTCGTTATGGACATGATTATTTCATATGATATTATGGTTGGTTATGTTAGTTGATTTTCAGAATTATATTATGATGCAGTGATTTAATTAGATATGTTACGAGATGAATTGTTAGTTTAGAAATGTTATTTTTATCAGTTAAATTATAATTTTTAGAATAGGTGTGATGAAGGACAATATGGCATCACTCGTTCGCGAGTGCCCTGTTATGTTGCGATTCCTTCTCACAATGCAGTACTTCGATTTAATGCTTGATTTTATATATATGTATGCACATGTACACAACTTTGTTTGTATGCAGGATTTGCAGGTACAAGTCTCGATTCCACCTGCTTTGGCAGGACAGGGCGAGCACCAATAGCCCAATGGTTAAATGTTGAAACAAAGGTGACAATGAAGTCCTCCCGTTCCATGATGTCAGGTCGTCTCGTTGATTGGTATTGTTCATTTTTGAAACTGTCGTCACTTGTGGTTTGTGTTTTGTATTTTGTCATCTCTTGATTAATGTTGGTACTTTATTTGTTGTGGTGTATTCAATTTTAATGATGGAAGTAATTGGTTGTTTTAAGGTTAGATTTAAATTACATTTAAATATTTAAATGATTTAATTATTTTTGAAAGTCAAATATTTCAGTTAAATGATAATTATATATTAATTGTGTTCTAATTATTTTAATTAATTATCTGGTGGAGGATAATTATTAGAATAATTTATTTAAATTAAATAAGTAATGTGTTGTGCAAGTAAAGTTGCAAAAATAGAAGTTAAAACAATAAAACAAATAAAAGAATGAAAAGACTATGTGAGCCAATAAGAATACAGATTTAAGTAAAAAGCTGGCTTTTAAAGAATTGTTTTATTTTATTTTTTATTTTTAGAGTTTTGTGAGAGATGGACAATATATTTTTATGTAATTAGGAAAAATGGTAAGGGGACACACACATAGAATATTAGTGACAGAGGTTACAGAAGTGCACAAGATTGGTTGGGCATTTTGAAATTTTAGAGAGGAGATTGGTACCTTTTACTGGATTCTGAGGAGAGTTATAGGAAGGGATTTTTCAATCTATTACTGGTGTTGTCTTGGGGAGTTTTTTCTCGATAAAGAATTGGATTTGAGTTCGAGGGAAAAATTCTGTAGAGGATTTGGAAGCACGAACAAGGAGCTCTTCGAAGTCATCATAATCAAACGGGCTTCAGTAGATTCTCGCAAGAAGCACAGGACTCCAGGTTCCCATCTCTATCCTTGATTCTCTGAATCTGCAAAATAAAATTTAAAAAAAAAAAAAAAAACTATGTTTTGAATGAATTTGTGTTGCAAATAAACAAAAAGAATCTGTCTATGATTTAGATTTAAATGATCTCTTTGAGTTTAGAAAATAGATAAACAAATAGGCCTTCTTGACAAGAAAACCCATGTGGAAATTAGAAATAATGTTGCAAACAAACTGAAAAGAGACTCTGTCAATTCCGTATGATTACGCTCAATTTCTCTCTGTTATATTACTGTGGAAAATGTCAGTCTGTGTATTTTAATATTTTTGAAATATTATTTTTGATAATCATTTATATGTATTTTTTTTTTAATATGTGATTATTCTGTAGTTTGCACAGAAAATAAGTTCTCTGTGATTATGTAACTCTATATTTATAAATATATATATTCATTGAAATATATATATATATATATATTAAATATATACACATTGTGAAATTTCATATATATATATATCTTTATATTTTTTTATAAAAATCTGTGTATAGATAGTCGAAAATTTGTTATTCTTGAAAAGAAAATTACCGCCGATCTTCATCAACGCCCGTACCTGCAAAAAGGATGGATTTTTATTTTATAAAAATAATTAAAGATAAAATAAAATTTAGATGTGAAATTTATAAAAGAAAAAATATATATAAAAATGCATTAATGTGTATTGGAGAGAGGAGGGACGGCGCGAGCCGTACCCCCCTCCCCTGGTCTCTACCGCGTCAGTGCTGTGCGCAGCAGTCTTAATGACTGCCGCGCGCAGCAGTCAGTAGACTGCTGCGGGCAGTCTTAAAAAAAGGCCGACGGCCTTAAGTTAAAACTTTATAATTTAAAACTTTATAATTTTAGTTTTAATTTTAATTTCTTATTTCTTTGGATATATATATATATATATATATATAATTAAATATTAAATGCTATAATTTATTTAAAATGAAATTTATAATTATTTGGTTAATATAATTATAATGATTTTATTTGATATTATTTTATTATATTTTAAAGATAAAATAAAATGTAATTTTCTTTAGAAATAAAATTTTAATTTTTTTTTAGTAGAATAAAATTTAATTCGTTATAAATAATGTTATATATATATATATATAGATATATGTTAATTGGCATAAATTGTTTTTATTATTATATTTATTCAGTGTGGCTGTATATGTGTTTAGATATTTTAATGTATACATATATATTGCTGTATTCTATTATAATTCTTTATGTCACTTTATTTTAAAATGAATATTAGGTTGTATGGTTTATTTTGAATAAAAATTAAACATATATGCAGTAAGTTGCGTAAATTTGAATACAAAAAAAAAGAATAAAATATATTACTTTTATTGAATATGATTTAGTTGAGCAAACATGAAATTTATTATCTTTGAGTAATTAAAGAAAGCAAATTAGATAAGTTGTCAATAATTTTATCGTTCTTTATTTTCGACTCTATGACGAATAAAATAGAGATATTATATGTAATTGGTCGAATCGTCTTCTCGAGTCAAATAATCGTGTGATTTTGGTTATTGTCTTCTATTTATTGTTATTGACCTTAACCTTGTGATGTGGGAACTCTGTTGTGTTTTTGAACCTCGTTTGGTTATTGTACAATCTTGGTCTTCTCCAGAGGCATGTTTCATAATCTTTGATCATTATACTTGTATCCTTGTGATTAGAATATCACATGATTTTTTAGCGTTATTATTTGGAATGGTTGTATGTGGCTGTAGTCATTGTGGTTACGATTTATCGCGAGATGGATTTGCCTCACATGAGTTTGTTTGAGTTACTTGTAATTCACATGGTTGGGTGGAACGTGCTCCGCACCCATTGGGTTCCCCATCAGCGTCTTGTCTTCTCAGCATTTCCGCAGTGGAGTTGTACCAGTGATCAGTTGTACTTCATGTTTCATTATACTTGTATCAATCCCCATGTTGGGAAACTCAATGTAATTCAATTATCTGAAATTGTAATGTAATATTATAACGATGATGTAATAGTTAGGTTCATTTGTAACTCTTTTAAAAGATGTATCATGGATGTAATTATGCGATGTTTATTATACTCGCATCATGGTTATGGGATGTATCATTGTTTATGGTTATTATAAAGTAAATGGTTATGTTGTAAATTGTAATCTTTATTTCCGTTTAGTTGATTGCGATGTAACCTCGCGTGCCCCAGAGAACCAAGTGTATTAGTGCTATGTAATATGTTATGTGGTTATGGTTTAATGTTATGGCATGTTTACTTTTATTACTTTAAAAAAAAAAATTATTTGCATTATGTGTGTTCTCTGGGGTTTGCACGACGGGCGTTACAACTCAACCAAACTATAAATCCATGCACAACCAAAATGGTGAACTGATCACCCACACAACCAAGTACGAAATCCACACATAAGAGTAACAACAACATGAGCGGTATTACATCAAATTGCATACATGTGTATATTCAATCTAGCTCATATATATTTAAGTGGAGTTTCAAACAAATATTTATTCAAATCTATTTGAAAGTGAAAGTTTAACAATTCCATGTCAAACATAAAAATACAATCAAGGAATCTAGATGATTTTTAAAGGAATTTATGCAAAATGTGAACTTTTTAATTTAGTCAAGTTCTAGGTAAATCAAGTAAATTGTGCATGTACATATATATATATATATGTGTGTGTGTGTGTGTGTGGGTGTGTGTGTGGGTGTGTGTGTGTGTATTCAATCTAATATTCAACAAATCAAATCGAAGATTCTTGAGTGAACTTAAAATAATTTCATGACCAACATAAAAATGCAATTGGAAATAGATTATTAAAAAGGAATTTAGGCATTAATGTTTAAATGAAAACATTTTTAAAGTGAATAGGTTTTGTATCAAGCATATACATGATCTAACATACATAAATATTTAAGTGGAGTTTCAAATGTAAATTATGATTAAATATCAAAGATTAGATTGAACTAAACTAAGAATTCCACATGGAACAAATTTATTTAAATACACTTTTCCAAAAATAAATGACCAAGCCTTTGAATTTAAAACCCATGTTCTAAATCATGTCACATGTCCAATCAATATAAATATAAAATATATATATATCCAGTCATACACATACATATGTATATATCCAAAAAACAACTTAAAGCTCCTGGTACATAAAATTTGGATCCTCTCTATCTTTATTTATCTCTAAAATCTTTTCATGATCTTTAATAGGAAACCTCCACTTTTGTTTGGCACGTCCTCTTTTAGGTAAAGTTTCTAAAATTATTTTTTTTGCCAAAACTAAATGATTGTAATGTAGAACCTTTTGTCCTGGCCTATAATCAACAACATAATACCATTTTTATCTATCTTTATTTGTTGATAATGTGTGCCTTCAATAATGATTGATCCAATGGGATACTCTTGTCCATCACCATCTGTCATTGATTCCACCAATTTTCTTTTTAGTTGCGTACATCTTAGTAGAAAGTAATCTACACCTTCCACATTTTCAAGATTTGCAACTACAATGAAAATATCTCTTGTGTACACACACCACATTTATACATAAAGTAAATGTACATGTAAATAAATTGTAAATATATATAAATTTATATATATATATATAAACATGCTTGAAACTTAAAAAAATATAGAATATATATTTAAATCTTGATTTTAACTAAATTAAAATCAATTCCCATGTACCTGTAACAACTAAATCAGATACACATTCGTAATCAGCTGAATATAGTGGATTGTAGACATCGACATTGTCATCTTCAGCAAAATGAGGCATTGATATTAATTGTTTCATTTCCCATTGTGAAACATACCCATCTCTAATATTCTCACATTGATCAATATTTGCATTGTCCATAATGCAATCAACACAAAAACATGATTTTTCTCTCACATAAATTGCATAAGGCCTACTACTCCCAGTTGTCATGGTTTGATGCAGACTTCTAATACCATGAATTGCTTGAAAATTATAAGGATTTGATCGATCAATATCCATTTAAATTCAAACTTGAAAATTCAATTTAAAATCATGTATACATACTTGAACTTTGAAATTCAAAATTTTAACAAATCTTGACTAGATGTACCTATAACTTCCCAAAAATACTATGTGTTGTATGTTGAATTACAAGCATAAAAATGACTTTTGCACCATTCAACAATTTCATTTACATTCTATATGGCATTACCTAAAAGTACACAAGTTGGCACAATTTGACACTTATTACTTTTAAGGAACTTATATCTAATCTTTTAAAAAATATCAAGCTAGATTCCATATATATATATGGTGAAAGTTACATACCAGCAAGTTCATGTTGACGAAGTGCATGCTTCACACATGCTCCTGCTCTATCATGCTCTCCTTTTCCATTTCCACTCTCATAAAAATTCCACAAAAATTTGGTGTTGTGTCTAGCATGTTGACTACTTAATCAAACAAAAGCTTTTGTAGACTTAAATTGTCCTTTGAAGTTACAAATAATTAAACACTCAAACCAAATTAGTTTCAAAAAAGTAATTATATATATAAGCAATTAAAGAATTTAAGTCTCAAAGTTAAAAGTAAATATATATTTAAATTTAAAAAATAATGTACTTATCAGGACATCCATTAGACCATATCCAGTGTTGTTCTTGATTTATGCCATGTCATCTTAGGTCTTCAAAAAACATTTTGAAACAATGAGCTACATAGTTTCTATCATGATTTGTATCATCACTGATATAAAAGTGAACCTCTTTAATGATAATTTGATCATCTTTGCTACTTTGTATTCCATCGACCACTACCTCTGCATGCCTATGGAAAACTTGCACAAAAATTGCAACTTGCTCTGAATGATAATATTGACTTTGGATCTTAGTTTGAGGACTAAATGTATAGTTTTCAAGTATGTGCAGCATCATGATCGGCCAAAAAGTGGCAATATGATGGATATGTGGCCGACGACTTTTTTTTTACCCAAAATTGATGAAACGAAAAGGGTTTTTAAAGGAGATTCTCAGCTTTCCACCAATATAAATTATGTTTTACTTTGAAATTAATAAGTAATTATTATTCATTTTCTATTCAAATTACAACTAAAGTCTTGATTGATAGATTGATTGAAAAAAATCCAGCTTTCAAATGGTATCACATTTTTTGAATCCAAAACATGTGTCACATTCTATGCTTTGCATACTATAGGATTAAAAAAAGAAAAATTGAATTTCATGAATTTTGACTAAGTTAAGGTGGTCAAACATACGAGTTTTTTATTTTAAAAAATTGTAATAAAAAATTCATAATTAATTATTTACTTGTAAAAAAATTACTAAAAAATATGCATCACATCGAGACATGAGTCATCTATTTATATTTAAAATATTATAAAAAAATATTATTATTTTATTGTGGTTAGGGTGGTCAAACAGACACCTATTTCTTATTTTTTCCCTAAAATTTATGTACTACTACATTGAAATTTCAAATTTTCACCAAATATATATATATATATATATATTAAAACAAGCCTAGTAGTTTATAAACTACATTCAATTTACTACATATTCTATTCTTACATATTTTTGAAAAAATATAGATAACTTATTCAAAATTTTACGTCAAGTTGTTAACTCTAATTTTTCTAATTTTTTTGCCACTTAAGGGCCTATTTTTTCCATGATGATCCTGCGCATACTCTCTCAGAGAAATCTAAAATCGAGAGAATACAACTTAGGGGAAAACAATTCTTTGAATCATGAAATTGCTTAGCTTGCCATCTTGCACCATGACAATGCTGGATATGTGGATATATGATATTGCAAAATTTACTCATGAATTCATTCACTAGTAGAATTTGGCAAATAAATGACTACGTGACTAAAATTTTTAGTCAGGTGACTAAAACTTTTAGTCACATGACTAACACTAGTAGAATTTGGCAAATAAATGACTAATTTGGTCATTTATAAGTGACTAACTTGGTCATTAGGTAAAATCTCAACTAAATGACTAAATAAATGACTAATATCGGACACATAAAAATGACTAAATAAATGACTAAATAATTGACTAAATTAATGACTAAATAAATAACTATTACTCTATTCTTTTTTCTTTCGAATTTGATCATAATCCATAAAGCTTAAGCCCCCCTCATGGGACCCCTACCTAAGCAGGCCATTTGGTTGCCTAGGTTGCTTGATGCACCAAAAATACCTATTGCGTGGAAGGCATTCGCTCTTAGTGCAGTCTTAAGCCCTTCACATATTTTATAAAAAAAATTAACATTTACATTCTTTAACTTTTATTACTCATTATGTTAATGAATCATTAATGTTTTTAACTATGATTTGAAGCCAATTTGATTTTCCTATTGTGTTAGCATGTCAAATGTATCAAAGAACAATTATGGTCAATTTCACTAATAAAATATGATTTAAACAATCCAATTGCATTTTGAGGGCTGTCTTTCATTTCAAAACACAAATAAAGATGACTAAATAATTAGCCACACATAAAAATTAGACAATATGACATTAAAGTGGTTAATTAAAAAAAATTGAATTGAGGGAGTGTATTGTATTATAATATAATATAATATAATAATAATATATTATATTACAATACAATATATTATAATAATAAATTATAATATAATATGATATTATATAATATATATTATTATATAATATTATATTAAATACTAATATTATATAATACTATTATATTATATTATTATTATATGTATAATATATATAATATAATTGTTATATTATAATATATTTAAAAGTGATAGATTTAATTTTGAAATCAAAATCAAATGAAGTAAATAAATGAAGTAAAAAAGTGGGAAAGTGGGCGATGGAATTTGATTTTTCTAATAAAAATCATAAAAAGGTACCTATTTTCTTTAATACAATGTGAAAAAACAACCATTCAGCCTGGGGTAATGAAAAAACCCTAAATCAAAAAGAAACCGAGCCCTAATCTCATTTCATTTTTCACTTGTATTTTTGGAGAAGAAACTCATTCCATTTTTCACTCGTATTTTTGGAGAAAACTCAACACCACCATGCCTGGGTAGGGTTTGAGAGTGAAATGGTGACTCATTTTGTTGTTTCTGATGATTTTCCGAAAAAAAAATCTTGCAGAGGTAAGTCTTTGGTTTTGAAACTGAAAAGTATTCTCCATTTTGAAGCATTTTATCGAGCTCACTTGGTCGCGACTGAGTATTTTCTATTGTATTTCCTTTTCTTACCATTTGTTGATATGTCTCCTCTTTGTTTGACCGCCATTGAAGTATCTTTGAGGCTCATTTCTGAAGACTTTGGAGGGCATCTCCTTTACAACAATCTTGTGTAAGTTTCATTATTCTTATCGTTAAATTTCTATGAGAATAGGCTCAATTCGAGCTCAGTAGAGGCAATATGATAAAAACCCTTGTATCTCCCTACACAAATCTTGATGGGTTACTTTCTTTCTATATAAAATGTAAAACTTTGCACTCTTATTATTTTCATTATTTTGAGGGCTTTTTGTGTTCTAATAGCCGTGACCTTCATAGCATTCTGGGTATTTTCTTTCTATTCATTTTCACTTCCTCATGGGTGTGTGGTAGAGACCCAATACTCAATAAAACAAACTTTTGTATACTTGACCTTTCCACAAAGGAAACTCCAAAAATTATATAAATGGCATGCCCTAAAATTCTTTCTTTAATTTTCTTTTATGCTTTTCATCCAAGTAAAGTGTCTGATTGTGAATGGGATGAATGACAGATTGGACAGGAGCAGCCAAAGTGTGTCTGAATTCCTAGAGAGAATCTTCATAACTAAAAGAATTATTATATTTATTGGAAATCTTGATTTTAATAGAGGGCTTTGTTTCAGCTTCTTTCCACTTAATATCACAACTTTTGGCATTTACTAAAATCTCTGGCCTATTTTCATTCATTTTCAGATTTTGTTCTTGAAGTAGATTTTGTAAATAATCTAGGTTTGTATTCTTGAACCCATTTTATTCTCACAATGCTTTCAATAATTTATTTCGAGCACATTCACAGCTTCACAGTTTTTTTGAAGGTTTTAGTTTTTCTTAAATAATTTTATTACTAGCTTAGTTTTTTTAAAGCAATCTTTTTTTTTTAGTTTTTCTTTTTCATTAGAAAAGAAAAATTAAAAAAGAAAGGTTGCTTTTATATCTAAATTAGTAGTTGTTAAATTAGAAATTAGAATTTAATTTAAATTTAGAATGAAATTTATGTTTTTAGTTTTCCTTAAATAGTTTTATTACAATAGAATTTTAGTTATCAAGAGACATTCTAATATTTTTTTTAGTTTTTCTTAAATAATTTTATTACTATCTTAGCTTTTTTGAAGCAATCCTTCTTTTTTAGTTTTTCTTTTTCATTAGAAAAGAAAAACTAAAAAAGAAAGGTTGCTTTTATATCTAAATTAGTAATTGTTAAATTAGAAATTAGAATTTAATTTAAATTTAGAATGAAATTTAAGTTTTTAAGATATTGTGGTGATTTGATTTAAAGAATAATACAATAATTGAATACAAAATAGAAAAAGTAGAGATTATTTCTTTTGCAAATACATTTCTTTTGCAATATCACTAATTCTACGCATTTTTTATTTATTAGACTTACTTTGATAATCTAGTAATATGTTTAAGATATTACTTTGATATTTATTCTTTTGCAAATGCATTTCTTTTGCAATATCATTAATTCTATGCATTTTTATTTATTAGACTTACTCTAATGCTTATGGGTATCTGCATTTAAGATATTCATTGTTTATAGCGATTTAGTAATATGTTTATGGACAGTACATAGCAAGGAGATATTGCTCTGATAAGCTAGTAATATTTAAGATATTACTCTAATATTAATTCTTTTTCAAATGCATTTGTTTTGTAATATCATTAATTCTATGCATTTTTATTTATTACTTACTCTAATACTTATGGGTATTTTCTTTTAAGATATTCGTTGTTTATGCTACCTAGTAATATGTTTATTTTTTGATTGTAGATAGGTACAAAGCAAGGAGAAAATGCAAAACCAATGCCTTACTGGATGCATTTACTACCCATCTCATGTGCAATAGTGGCATCATTGAAGACATACATTCACACCATTTAGTTTTAGTTTCTTTTCAATTTTAAAAGTATAATAAATTAGTAGTTTGCATACTGCAAAAGATTTTGTATTCAAAACTATATATATAGAGTTCTTTGTAACATATTTTAGATATAGTTTGAATATATAGAGAATTATTTTCCAATGTTGTTTCAATCCCAAATTTGTTGAAGTTTTAATAACATAAGAGATTTAAAGTTTTATATTATTCAATCACAACAGAATTTTCTCTTGTTTGCAATTTCATAGACTAGTTATTGTAATAGCATTCTCCAAACATAAGAGTTTGCATACACATCTGAAAGCATTAGTTCATAAATGACTAAATAAATGATTAACATGACTAAACCATGACTAAATAAATGACTATAATGACTACCATGACTAAATAAATGACCAGTTAACAATAATCAATGACTAAATTAATGACTAAATTAATGACTAAATATATGAATAAATTAATGACTAAATATATGACTAAATAAATCACTACCATGACTAAATAAATGACCAATTACCAATGATCAATGACTAAATTAATGACTAAATCAATGACTAAATAAATGACCAAATCAATGACCAAATCAATGACTAGATAAATGACTAAAATAGTTTAGTCATAAATTTGGTCACGTTATAAATGACCGGCAATAAACTACTAATGGCCACGTGACCAAAATTAGTCATTTATATGCAATTTTTAGTAGTTTATTTAGTCATATATTGTTGTTTTTGTACTAGTGATTGTAAGGCAATCCACTTTCTTTGAGAACAATTTTTTTGGCCTCAACTCCTGACTTCGTTAAGTATGTTTCATATTCAAATCTCTTCCAAGTGACTTGCATTGAATCATTATTGTCAACATGTAAAATATTCTTCAAATCTCCACAATCGTTACGTACATTTTTTATACACTGAACATTGAATTCATTTGAATCTTCTGATTTTTCACATAGAATCTAGACTTCACAAATTGTGTTGCGCTTCCAGGGATGGCTAAATTTTGATCAATTGCTGCCATAATTTTTCTATATGATTGTAGGTGTAGATCAAATTCCACATGATTTCTACAACAACAAGTTTCACGTACTTTATTTATATGTACAAATGATGGTCGTAGTGTTTCAAACATCCTTTGACAAATCTTCACATTTGAAATTTTTTGTTTAAATGCTTCAAAAAGTTCACTTTGTGTTGTATCTATAAAATGTTTTGGATGAGAAATTTTTGTACCATCATCACCTATTATTTGTATAGTATCTGTTCTATTGGAATAAACACGAGAGTGGGTGGTCCAATATTCAACCACATGTTTATTTACATCTTCTAAAATTTTATCTTTTTGGGGAACCCTACAAATATTTACCCAATTTTTCTCAAATTTTCCATCTATTTCATTTCTCTTTTCAATATACCTTTGAACAGTTCTCCTAGAAAAATTTAGTAATTCTGAAATTTCTTGAACTTGTCTTCTATGTGATAATTCCTTACTAGAAATTATAGTCATCAACGCTCTACATGCAACACTTAAATCACTAGATCGACTCTTCTTTTCAATACATTCCAATGCTTGTTGCAAGTTTTCAACAATTGTTTGTTTTAAATATGATGACCTTTTCCTATTATCAACCCCTAACAACTCCAAAATAGGGATAATTTCTTTTCGTCTAAATAACTTTGCAACTAACTGTGCTCTTCCAATTAGAGATATTTCTTCAAAAAATTCATCCCATATTTTTTTAGAGTGTAATTTTAATGTGCTTTTAGATAACATATCTTTAGATGAAATATTATTGAAAAGAGAATCCTCATCCATCTCCATCAAATTTTCCATACCATAGTCCAAAAAATGTATATTACTAGGTTCATTTTGTTCTTGTATCTGTATGTTACCTTGATCATCAATATTTTCCATGGGTTGTTGTTCAGTAGATGTTCCTTCACCCACTTTTCTCTTTCTTTGTCTTACTCGTGTTCGATCATACTTCCTCGATCTAATCCTTGTATTTTCCATCACAAATTGCACTCAAATTTTAATTCACCTACATACAAATTTGTACACACATGAGCTTTCAATGTAACATGTACAATTAATATAGCATAAATATTTTAAAAAGCTTGTACAACATAACTAGATGCAAAATATAAACATAAAATATCTAAACAAAATTCTAATAAACATAAACATGCAGAACATAAAATATTTAATTTAATAATATATATACATGTATAAAAGATAAGTCCAAGTTGGAAATAAAAGTAAAGACAGGTAAATTTAATAAAACATAGGTATTTTAGGAGGACACATAAGAACAAGAATGAAAGAACATAGAATTGGTGATCATTAATAATGAAATCTAAGAATTTAAATAATGAAAACATGTAGTGCCCCTCCGTTCTCACTTGGGATGTGCAGGTAGTCTAGCTAAAGAATATGAAGAGGGAGATGGAACAAGAGCTTCTGATGGTACTTTTGTGAGTATGAGTCACATTGTTTTGTTATTATTATGATGCAGAGATTTATTGAGTAGTTAAGTGATGTAGTAGCATGTTGTGAGGATAGGTGGAAAGGGCGGCATTATACCATTGAATATATGGGGACATATGAGAATGAGATACTATTGCTAGAGTTCCTTTCCTAGTGCCTCGACTATTATGAATGTGTACTCTAATTTGTATGTTTGAGTGAACAAGTACAAGACATCGGCTCCACCTGGATTCATAGGTCTGAGCGTGTCCACTACTCAACAATAATGTTGATTGGGAGATTGTAACTATTTAACCTTGTCAAACCTTTAAGAGCTAGCACAGTGTGTCGTCAGTCCCTGTGTTGGTCATGTTCCTTATCCATGTTGGTCTTGGTATATTATTTATTGTGCAAGTTTAATTGTAAGGATTCAATTATATGTTGTGATTAAGTATTTAATCAGTATGAAGATCTTGGTATAAATTAATTAATTAATTAATTTAAATTTATATTATAAAGTAATTTTAATTATTAAATTAATTGGGAATTAAAATAAATAAGTTATTTAATTGTAAATTGGATTAAATAAATTATTTTTTAAATTTTAAATGCATATTTGGGAAAAGATTTTAGAAATATCTTGGTTTGTTAAAGAAGAGATATTTGTTGTGTTAATTAGAAGTTAGAAGGTTTTGTTTTATAATTGTTTTAAAATTGATTTCCAGAGGAATTGATTGAAATTGTGAGAAAAAAGAGATTTTTTTTTAGAAAGAGAAAATTGTGAATCTTAGAAGCTCTTTGATAAATTTAGGAATCGAGAATCTAGTTTGTTGTAAATTTTTGGGTGTGGATTATATTCTGTTATCTGGGAAGTAACAATTCTTCTAGAGGAAGCTTTAACAATTCTTCTAGGAAGTAACAATTCTTCTAGAGGAAGCTTTGACAATTGAAGATTAAACGAAGCTCGACATCAACCTTCAAATTGTTAGATCTTCTAGAACATGTTCCTTATTGCTTTGTGAATTTTAATTTGAAAGAGATATTTAATTTTATTGTATTGCAAATTGGAAAAGATTAGAAAAGAAATTCTTTTATTTTAGAAGCTTTTGTTTTTGAAAGAAGTTGCCATGAATGTTGAGCGTTTGTAGAAAACAATTTAGATCCTCTGTGTAAATTGATTATTTGAAATAAATTTATGCTAAAATAAATTATAGATAAATCTTAGAGCCTTTGTGAAAATGGAATTGAAACTGTAGGAATTTGTAATCCTTTGTGTTAAGATTATTATTCTTCACTATAGAAAATGATAAATTTCCATGAAATATTTAGATCTCTGTAGGAAATGATTTTTAATACAACACATAATTCAAAAGAAAAAATATTTGAAAATTTAAGAAATCTCTATAAATTTGTGAATCTTTCTTGTAGAAAATTCAGAGAGAGAGGGTTACTAAATTAATAATAACAGAAAATTTATGAACTGGATATAATTGATTTTTTTATAGGTCTTAAAAGACTTGGTGGTGCACCTTTAATAAAAATTTGAAAGAAACCCAGATCCGAAATCGAAAGTTATTAAAGTCACAATAAATTGTTTGAAAAATGTATATATATATTTAAAAAATATATATTGAAAAATTTGCATATAATTTTAGAATATTTAAATAATATATGTAAATATAAATATTTATATGTATTTTTAAATAGGTGTATGCACATGCACAATTTAGATATATTAATATGAAATATTTTATCAAAAAGAATTAATGTTTTTATTATGTGTGATTGAATAAATTTAAGTTAAATAATTAGTTTTGGTTTCTTATTTCTATTGTAAATAAAATTATAATTTAAATGATTTATTTCATGCAGTGTGATTGTTTGAATTGGATTATGTCATTAGATAATATGTATATATATATATATCTATTTAAAAAGGGTATTTATTTAGATGGATTTTATTGCTTTAAGTGCATGCGAGCACAAATGGTTAACTTTAAATGATTGATTATTCTAATTGTGGAATTGAGTTAATTAGTTTGAGTAGTTGTGAAACTAAAATTTAAATATTTAATTCTTATTTTTTTGTTGATTTATTAATTATAATTAAGTTTAAATGATGTATTTTAATTATGAGATATTGATCTATTGGATTTAAGAAATCCGAATAGTAGTGATTTTAATTAAATGAGTTGTTTATTTTAATTACATGTATTTCTGTAATTATGAATTGGGGGGATATTTTTTGTTGAGAAGGTGTAAGTCTTCTAAAGGTTGTAAAATTATGAAAGGGTTGTTGTGTCTGTTGTTCACACTTTGAGATTTCCTTGGGTAGTGCACATATTTGGAATTCAGTATTTGACATCCATAGGGATGTGTTACCTCTTGAGATGTGGTAGTTATTTGTTATCAGTTTTAGTGCACTGTCTACCCTTGGGTTGGAAAATAAGTTATTGTGTTGTCAATAGGGGAATGGCAAAATTGTTATCTTGTCTGCTCGAAAGATAATCGATTCCGCATTGGTCTGTATGTGGGGCTGGAGTTCGTAAGAGGTTACCAGGATAACCCAAGATGGGGGTCAGGATCTAGGAAGATCTCCTTAGGATAACCAATGCAACCTTTGTGATGACACTCATCCTATGACAGCAGTCGATTGTATTGTATAGTGGTTGTACTTGATTTTGTGATTCTGGAAGCAATGTAACTCTATGTTTTGTATTATATTAGTACTGTGTAGTTTTGTACCTTGCCTGTGTCTAGAGGTATTAGGTTAGTCTTGGTTACCTGTTACTATCTCCTAGCACAGGGGTTGGTCCTACCAGTACCACATGGCTGGGTGGTGTGCACCTTACACTATTGGGTTTTCTCTTCATGTTCATATGGCGAGATCTTTTAATTCGAGGAGCTCGTGTGTTTCTATGGGTTTGTACTTCTCTTATATTCATTGTAACAATGGACACTATATATTGTACACTTTTTTTTTGTAATCAAGGAGGATTCCTTGTGTTGTAATTGTAACATTATGTACGATATATTCATCGTTGGATTAAATGGTATATATTGTTTATATGGTGTTGTTGTTGTCACTTGGATTTTGCACCCTATTGAATGTAAAATTCAACAATCCAGTGCAACATGGGAAGACCTCTAAAGCTATGGTTTCTTGTAAACAAAGGTCAACCTCCGAAGAAGGCCGACTTCCTTTGTGTTATCACCTAACTACTAATCTTTGTAAGGGAAAGGGGGAAAGAATGCATAAAAGTAAAACTAAACCCTATGGTGATACACTGAACTGATAAGAGCAATTGAATACTTTGATTTACACTTGAAAATTGACAATGAATATAAGATTACACATCAAATTTTTGTAAGCCTTGCATTAATGTTTCACAAACAGGTCTAATTCACACACTTTTTAAAGAAAGGAAAATATTTTCATAGACTAGAATCCATGTGTGATTATGTGAACACAGTTTGTGATTTGTATAATGATACTTGTGCAAAGGAAGGCATGAAAACAAAAGATAAAGCTATAAGGGAATAGAAGAAATTCAAAAAATAACTTGATCATTAACCTGAAATGCTCAACACTTTGCAAGAACAAGATGGTAATTGTTTGTCATCAACAACAACCAAGGTAAACTTTGTATACTATGCTCCAAATGAGTTACAAAAATGTGCTAATATGAGAAAGGATTTGAGGAAAATCACTAACTCTCTAGAATGCATCATCCAAACTGCTTTTACAAAGAGGCAAAAAAGCCATATATACCAAAGTCCCAGCCCCTTAGGGCTTACAAAAATATCTGCCTCCAGAAATATCTGCCCTTGGATCTTTTAATGAAGTTAATGTTTCATTCAAGTGTATCCCTGTTGTCCATGTCGGTGAAGGGTCATTCCAAGAATGGTCTCCTTGATCTTTTGCAACCACAACATTAACTTCTAGTCTTCGTGTCCACCTTTGAACCTCCTTGCAGAGCTGCTTTGAATGTTTCTGAGTGGTGCCATAAATGTCGATCCACTCTTGCCAGCAGACTAAAAAATAGTCATTGTGACTTAATGTTTTCTCCTTTCTGTCGGCTTTCCTCTTGCTCCAGATCCTTTTGCAAGTTGACCTTTCTTGGAAATAGTCTTCGGTATCCTCCTAGATATTTGCAGATGCCACCCCCTAGATATCGAATTGATCCATCATTTTATTCACAGAGTAGATTCCTGTTGCTTACACTTTGTTGATCTTCCTCACAAGGATATTCACAATAATCAAACTACTCATGGTCTGTCCTTAGCTCCTTCAGATTGGTTGAACTTGCGCCACATAGATTTCCAAATGGTCAGAGGTCGCTTCATTAGAATCGCATGTTAGTGGGACACTAATCGTGTCTGCCCGATGTGAGTACACCACATAGCAGCTATCGCCATAGCTTGGGACTGTCGATGGGACTTCATATCGAGCTGCAAAAGTTATACCGATATCCACATTTTATTGCCTAGACATTTGCATTTGACAAGAGTCATAGTGAGCACTAAGAGTCCTACCAATATCCATTTCCATGGGCAAGTTGATCGTTATCAGCAAGACTCTCCATTGTCGGCAAGACTTTATGCTGAAGGAAAGATCTTTCGGTGAGCTCATCTCATGTTGGCAAGACCCCATCAAGTCATCTAGACGTCACAGTGAGCTCCTCCATTCTCCCCGAGCTCATTCTATTTTGGCGGAACCTTTCCGTGTCAGTGAGACCTCTCGTTGAACCTAAATCTTTTGACAGGACTCTGCTTAGTCGCCGAGACAGTACAATGAACTCAAATCTTTCACTGAGACTTCCTTTCTTATCGGGGAGACATCCCTAGGTCGGTGAGACTTTTCACCGGGCTCAAATCCTTCCCCGATGCTGTTTCACTTCAGTAAGAGTCCACCCTATTGGTGAGACTTTAACCTTCGCTAGCCCCATATGTTTCGGAAAGAGCTCACTTCATTTTGGGGAGACATTGCTTAATCGGTGAGACCTCACATCGAGCTCACAACTTTCGCTGAGACTTCCCTGTGTCAGTAGGACATCTCGCCGAGACCACAACCTTATACTGCAGGCATCATCCTTTTAGTGAGACATCACTCGGTCACCAGGACGTTATAGCGAGGTCCCTCTTTTCTCCCCATTGACATCTCTTTTCGCCGAGACCTTCATTAGTCATCGAGACCCCTCTTCGAGTTCCTATTTATTTGGTGAGACCACCAGCCTTCGGTGAGACATTATGCCAATATCAATCCCTCTCAGCAAGACTTTCGCTATCGGTGAGACCCTATGTCGAAGGAAAAAACCTTCGGCGAGCTGAGACCACTTCGACAGGACACTAGCAAGTCAGCAAGACCTCAGCTTGAAGCAAATCCCCTTCGCCGAGACTTCCTTTCTTGTTGGAGAGACATCCCTCAGTCGGCGAGACCTTTCACTAAATGCAAATCTTTCTCCCCACCGACAGCCCTGTGAACAACTATTGATGAGACCTTTCGCTATCGGCAGGACCCTTCACCGAAGCCATCACATTACACCGAAGGCATTCTACTTCGGTGAGACCACCCGCAGTAGGCACATGTGATGTTATGACAAACTCATAGCCCTTTGGCGAGACTTCACTCCATCGCCGAGACATCTCCCCGAGCTCCTATTTACGCAGAGAGTTTAATTCCTTTGGTGAGCTAGCCTTATGCACAATGGTCGGCGAGACTTCAACATGTAGGGGAGACATACCAAAACCCATGGCAATCAAAATGTCTTGGCAACCTGAGGCAAAAGTTAATCCATTTGGCCTTCATGAATACTTGAAAAATAGACCCCTGCTTGTTTGAGCCCGTAGGTGAAAAATGAGCAATAGTTGTATCTATGGAAATATGTTCATTACTTTTCTTTGTGTTAGATTTATTATGAAATAGTGAATGCTTTGTTGTACGATGTTATCATGAGTTAATTCTATATACTATGTTTTAGAATAACTTTGTAAGTTTTTAAATTCACATGTAAACATGTTGCATGGCTTAGAGGATGTATGTGTTAGAGTAGTTTACTTCACTCGTCATTGTTACTCTTTTTAAGGAAAAAAATTAGTTGTGCTTCCGCAATGTTGCATGGT
The DNA here is from genome assembly GCA_007258455.2 of Sequoia sempervirens. Classification (NCBI taxonomy): domain Eukaryota; kingdom Viridiplantae; phylum Streptophyta; class Pinopsida; order Cupressales; family Cupressaceae; genus Sequoia; species Sequoia sempervirens. Next base: position 521,610,692 of record VDFB02270651.1, on the reverse strand, counting down.
CCTCTAGGTTGCGAGATGAGGTTTTACACAACAGATGCATTTATGTTTGAAAACACTTTTTAAATAAATAAAATAATTGTTCAATAAATAAAATAATCTCCTTTCCATATAATTCTTTATAAATATATAATTTTACATAAGAGACACTTAAAACTATATATATAATTCTCAAATAAACAAATAAAAATAAACTTCTTGATAATGATATTTCTTATGTTTTTTATATAAATTTTACTAAACATAAGTATGTTAATTTTAAATGTATATATAAAAGTAATTATCAAATTATCTAATATGTACATGTCACACTTGTGAATGATAACAAATAAATGATAATAGTTAAATATTATAGAGATGCAACTTTTATTTTAAATTTTTTTACAAATATTTCTTTGATGTTAATATTTTAATGAATAAAAAAATAGTGAAAACAAACTTCAAATGCTTTCATGAAAGTAAAGACATAATCAATTAAATAAGTTGAAGATCAATACATACCTTCAAAAATAACTCTCCTATTGTCCAAATGCATTTTCTTTTGTCGAAATAAGTCTTCTAAAGTTTCAAAATTATAAACCTTCTAAAATGTCGAAATAAACCTTATTTGATCGAAAATAGCTCTTTCCATGTCCAAATAATCAAAGCTTTTTGAATTTTCTTAACTTGAAAAATTAAAAGAATTTTTTTTTTTTTTTATATCGAAAGGTTTTGGCCAAGTTTTTACCTACTGGTAATGTTTCAGCCGAAACCCTCTCAGCTGAGATATTTTTGGCCAAAACTTGCTCGACCAAAAAATTTTCAACCGAGAATGATGAGTTGGCATCCTACATGGCAGCCAACTCGTCATTTTTCATATTTTTCTGAAACATTAATCTTTGACAGGGTATTTCTCTAGTCAGGTTGATCTTTCTGCCAAAAAAAAAAAAAACCCTTTTGTAGAGCTCAGAGTGTAGAATCCAAATATATAATTTTTAAAATATTTGATTAGTTTTAATATATTTTATTTTTAAAATAATGCAAGTAGGTTTTAAAAATTAAAAAAGAGGTTGGTTTGATATTAAAAAAAAATAGTAAAACTTATTAAAATGTTTTAAATCTTATATGGGGCACAAGAGGAGAGAGTCTACTTCAAAAGGGTATATTTTGTTTTTTGAAAATGATTAAAAAAATTGAAATTAGTTTACGGTCCATGAAAATTGTCAAGTTCTGACATGTTTGACTTTAAAACATTATTATGAGAAAAATATACATCAAATGTGATTTTTTTTTTCCATGCACAAGATATTGAAGTTACTTATTTGGAAAAAAAAGGGGAGAAATGAAGTTTTTTTCAATTTTTTTTTGACAGCCTGCGTAGTCACTCTTTTCTGAAATTTTTAGCATTCCAAAATTTGTCCTTAAATTGATAAAAACATAATGAAAATTTTAATTTTTTTTTTTTAAACATTACAGGAATAAACTACATCAAAAGTTCTACATTTCATTAGTTTACACCATTTTGAAATTCAAAACATAAAGACCACTTTTATGTGGTCGAAGTTCAGATTTTTTTTTGCTGTTGGTCAATTCCTTTATAAAGTGTGACACAGGTTTGCGCTTTTACCCCAATCCAATAGTAAATATTATAGAATTTATGATGTTTTCCATAAGGCATTGTCGATTGTTGGTCTATAGATGTGGCTATATTGTTTCATTTTTGATAAGATGCTATTGAAAAAAAGAATTTACTAGGTTGTTGTTGAAACTAATATTGTATTATTTAAGGTGTGAGTATTTATGTCTATATATGCAGTTTCTACATGTATCTTTGAGGTTATGCATATAACTAATGAATATTTGAGCTATTTATCTTCCCTTCACCTTTTTTTTGTATGCTAGCCATTTGGGAGAAGCCTGTGCGCTACAGACAAATGGTTCCAATTTTTAGATGTGTCAACATCGCCATGTGATTTCTTCTTTATATCCAACAAAAATCTAAATTTGTTTGCTTCTTGCTAGAGAACCTCTTAGAAAATCAAATATTATAGCATATTCAACATCTTATCAAAAATGAAACAGTACAACCTAACCTAGAGGACAACAATCACCAATGTCTTATGGAATCAATGTTGTTTGCATCTACTATGACATACACATATATTTGTCCATAGGGGTTAAACATTGTCCATCACTTCAATTGATAGTGCCATTACCTAGGTTGTTGTACTGGTTCTAGAAAGTGGGAATAGGTACATTTGAAGCAAGCAGGTAGAGGTGCGGGTGGAGGTGCATATTGGGAAAACCGTTTCTAGAGTATTCCTAAAACAACTCATGTTATTTTTCATAGGCTTTTGTTCATTGTTGTTGTCTAGCCGATAGTATATTATTTCATTTGTGCTCTTCATGCAGCCATGATGGTTGGAAGGCAACATTTTTTGTTTTTTGCATTGGATTGCTATTGTGAATTCTAGTTTTCTGTGGGCTTTTCCATCTGGGTCATTGTTTAAAGCAGCATAGTTTCGAAAGCAATTGATGTTATTTTCCATAGGCCATTGTTCATTATAGCTCTCTAGCTTAGGGTATATTTTTCTATTTATCAACATGGTATAACCACGATGGTTGGAAGACAATATTGTTTGTTTTTTGCATTGAACTGTTAGTGTGAATTTCTATGTTTTGTGGGTTTTCTCCTATGGGCAATTGTTGAAATCAATATAGTTTGGAAAATAGTCTATGTTATCTCCCATAGGCCATTGTTGATTCTTGTTTTCTAGCTTAGGGTATATTGTTTCATTTATGGTCTCCACGTAGCCAAGGTGGATGGGAGACAATATGGTTTGTTTTTGTGTTGCATTGTTACTATGAACTATTGTATTTTTGTGGGTTTTTTCATTTGGGGCACTATTGAAACCAATATAGTTTCATTTATGGTTCACATTTTGTGGCGAAGGTTTTGAAGGGGTTTATCATTGTCATATTTTGATTGTTGTATGGTTTCTATACATAGTGGCAATGGCTGTAAGTAACACCTACCATTAAAATCCTCAGAAAACATAGAAAATGTCTGTGCAATTTTGAATAAGGCATTGTTGGGCCTGGTTCTGTGGCTTTACCTTCTATCAAAGGTGTGAGTGAGGAGGACAAGCTTTTGTGAACATCCAAGTGCAATTATCTATTGTAGAATTTCTGTGAAGATGGTTGGAGCATATTTTGTGTTTTTTTGCATCACACAATAATTGCATTCCCTCACTAAATTTGTAGGAATATACTGCGCATATATATATATATAGACACAAAAAGTAGATATGGGAATATAATGATATACAGTTTATGTCAATTTCCATAGGGCATTGTTGGTTTACATGTGCTGTGAATGGTTGCAAGGAAAACACCGATGAACAATGCCATGTGCAGATTTGTATGTATGTCATAGCAGTTGCAAACAACATTGATACTAACTAAAACATTGTTAGAATAATAAACTGTATTTTGACTTTTATATCAAACATTGATGCCACCATCTTTGTAGAACTTCTTCCTTGAATAACTTTTAAGAAATTTTCAACACATTGTACATAGAAAAATTGTTTCTTCTTATGCTTACTATAAACCTAAGTATATATGAATGTTGTCTACATCTAATTTTACATACATACATATGTGCACACAAGAAAAGTAAAATGAAGCACTACATCAGATGGCAACACTTGAACAACACAACAATTCACAACAACAAACCCATGCAAAACTAGTGGTGCATTGTTTTTTGATTTTTAAATAAAAAAAATTTGGTGTGCTGATAGAGAAGGCTAGCGAAATGCAATCAACATTAATTGTTGTATGGTTTCCATGTAGTGGCAATGGTTGTAAGTAACACCTACCTTTAAAACCCTCAAAAAACATAGTGAATGTCTGCTCAATTTTCAATAAGGGATTGTTGGGAAATCAAACAATATAGCCTTCCACAAACATATATTTATTTACAAACTATATTGTTTCATTTATGGCTTTTGTTTTGTGTCAGTGGTTGTAAAATAGTTAATCTTGTGTGTTTTTTGTGAGTTTTTCCATCTGGGTTGCTATTGAAACCAATATTGATTCATTTATGGTTCACATTTTGTGGTGAAGGTTTTGAATCGGTCTGTTACTGTGATATTTTTGTGTTTTGTGGGTTTTCCATCTAGGTCACTGTTGGAAGCAATATTTTTATGGTGATGGTTGCAACACAATGAAAAAGTTAAAGTTATATAGTTTGCGTTGTTTTTTGTAAGGCAGTGTCGATTGTCGTTCTCTGGCTTAGGGTATATTGTTTTCTTTTTGATAAGGTTTTGTTGAAAAAGACTATATAGTTTGTTCAGACTAATATTGTTTGATTTATAGTTCGGCTTTTGCGGCAATGGTTTTGCATGGGTTTGTTACTATGATTTTTAGTGTTTTGTGGGTTTCCCCATCTGGATGACTGTTGATACCAATATTGTTTCATGTATGGATTTTGTTTTGTTGTGATCATTGCAATGCAATAAAATAGTTAATGTTATGCAATTCATGTTGTTTCGCATAATGCATTGTTGACTATTGTTGTCTACCTTAGGCTATATTTTTTCATTTATGGCCTCCGTTTAGCGTGGTCAGGGAAAAGGTGGTGGATTTTTTTTTGATTTTTTAATAAGAAGCGTTTGTCACACCGATATAGAAGGCCAGTGAAATGGCATCGACAATAATTGTTGTATGGTTTCCATGTAGCGGCGATGGTTATAAGTAATAGTTTCATTTTCAAGCTTTGGAAAACATAGCGACTGCCTACACAATTTTTGATAGGGCATTTCCCTATGGATATATTTTTTTGTTTCTAAGAAGGTCCCATTGAAAAAAAGGCTATATTGTTTCAATTTTTGATAAGGCATTGTTGGGTGTCATTCTTTGGGTTTAGCTTGTTGTTCAAGATAGTTGTGAGTGAGGAGGACAAGCTTCTTTGAAGGTACAAGTGTGATCATCAGCTATGGAATTTTTTTCAAGGTGGTTGGAGGTTATTTTGTGTTTTTTTGGATGGGGCGATGGTTGCAAAGCAACAAAAAAATGTCTATTGTGATAATTCTTTGCCAATTTTTTTGTAGGTAGTGGAGAAAGAAGTGAGTGGAGAGAAAGCAAGAGGGAAGAGGTGCATTTGGAACAAGTGGGAAGAGGTGCATATTGAAAAAAACCGTTACTCGAGTCTTTCGAAAACACTTAATGTTATTTTCCAAAGGGCATTGTTGATTCTTCTTCTATAGCTTACTCTATATTGTTTCATCTATGGTTTTCATGTAGTCGCGATGGGTGGAAGGGAATATTTTTTGCTTTGGCATTGGTTTGTTATTGTGAATTCGTGTGTTTTTTGTGGGTTTTACTATGTGTTTCTCATGTGTCTTTTGTAGAGTACACTCAACAATGTGTATATATGTATTGCATGCATTGAATACACCTTCTTAGTTATTATTTGTTTTAGCCTCAAAAAAGGAGTTGTTAGAATGATAGATTGTATAGTAAGTGTCATAAGGAAGATTGATTTGACCATTGATCAGAGTGGTGAACAATGTATGTTCTTGCTCAGGGGTTTGGTGAGAGCCCATCATGCTTAATGACCCAATATGATAGGGTCGAGAGTAGGCCCCATTTTGTTCTATTTGATTTTATATTTCCTATCTGCAAGTCTGTGTGTTGTTGGCATTAGACGCAGACAACATTCTATTGTTTGAAGACTGCCTATGGATATATCTATATAATAGCCACTTTTGTGTAGGTGGTTACAAGTGATTTTATGTGTTTTGCATGGGACGATGGTTGCAAAAGCAAAAGAAAAGTATCACCTATGATAATTTTTTGCCCTTTTTTGTAGGGAAGCTAGCAGTTTGCATGGGTTTGTTACTATGATTTTTTGTGGGCTTCTTTCTATGGATTCCATTTTCTGGCTATGTTTGTGACAGAATAAAATTGTTAACATGATGTAGTTTTTGTCACTTGTATATATATATATATATATATACATGTGTGTGTGTGTAGACATATATTTATATATATGTATTCAGCAACACCCTATCAAAAATTGAAATAATATAGCCTCTTCAGCAACACCTTATCGAAAATAAAAAAATATAGTCTAATCTAGAGAACAATAATCAACAATGCGTAATAAAATCAAACATCAATTGCATAACATCAACTATTTTATTCTGATGTAGCCATAACCACTGAATGGAAGCCATAAATCAAACAATATTGGTTTAAACAACGACCCAGATATACACACACACACACATATATATACATACATATATATACATAAATACATATATATAAATATATGTATATATATGTATACATATGTGTATACATATATATTTATATATATGCATATATATATGTATATATATGTATATATGTATATACATATATATAAATAGAAATATATATACACATATATATTTATATTTATATTTATATATATGTATATATATATACATATATATAAATATAAATATATATGTATATATATGTGTATATATATATACATATATTTATATATATATATACACATATATATACATATATATAAATATATGTATATATACACATATATATACATAGATATACGCACATATATATACATATATATATATATACATGTATATATACATATGTATATACATATATATAAATAATATATGTATACACACACACACATATATATATCTGAAGGTTGTATATTTCTAAATAGAAAATTCCTAGATATGCATCCAAATGCATGATGTTGGATTGTATTTTTATGTGTTTGTGTGAAATTAGATGTAGACAACATTTATATGCACATCAGCCTCTACATCAAGTGTAATAAAAAGCACTGATGTCACCATTGATCATGGTGGTGGGAAATGTATTTTTGGTTTGCCACTATAATCAATAGCAGGTCATGTCTGTGTGTTTCTGATATTGGATGTAGAAAAAATTCTTTTGTTTGAAGACCACCTATGGATATATCTGTATAACCACCACTTATGTGTAGGTGGTTGAGTTTATTTTGTGTTTTCTACATGGGGCGATGGTTGCAAAAGCAAAAGAAAAGTGTTGCCTGCCATAATTTTTTGCCAATTTTTTGTAGGAAAGCTAGAGGGCAGAGGTCTATTTGAAGCAAGCAAGAAGAGTGTAAATTGCCTACATCTAATCCCATGTACATACATTTCTACATGCACTTTTTTATTGTGTATATTTCTTAATAGAAAATTCCTAGATATGCATCCAATGCATGATGCTAGATTGTATTTTTATGCGGCTATCTGAAATTAGATGCAAGCAACATTTGTATGTACACCAGCCTCTACATCAAGTGTAATAAAAATCATCAATATCACAATTGATTATGGTGGTGGGAATGTATTTTTTGTCTACCATTGTAATTAATAGCAAGACCAATGTTTCATCTCACACTTAATATATAGACTGCCAGTCTAAAAAATCCTTATTAAGGCCTAGACAAATAAGAAACATCCTTAAACACACACAAAAATAGATAAGAATGCCCTATCAAGAAGAACATGAACTGATTTATTACTTTGCAACCATTGGCACCACATAGAAACCATAAATCAAATAATTTATTAAAGGTCACATAAGAACAATCAACAATGACTTATGGAAAATAGCATAAAGTGTTTTATTACTTCAACAAGTATTAAATGAAAGGTCAACAAAAGTAGAATGCAACATATCAACCAACAAGAGAAACAAATATGCACCTTTGAGTCATTCTAAGTTCCAATAATCTAATTCTGAACATATTATTATAAGTAAAACTGCCAAGATCATCTTCATTGAACCTTAAGGTCTTTATTCTAAAATTTCATGACTAAATCTTTGACTATGAGCACCTTGTTATGATAATTAAGAATCATATGAACCATGAATGTAATTCATTTCAATAAGAATTATTGAAATGATAAATCAAATAATTTATTCAAGGCAATAGAAGAACAATCAACAATGCCCTATGAAAAATAGCATAAATTGTTTTACTACTTCAACAAGTATTAAATGCAAGGTCAAAAAAAGCGGAATGCAACATATCAACCAAGAAGAGAAACACATATGCACCTATGAGTCATTCTATTTTCCAATAATTGAATTTTGAACATATTATTATAAGCAAAACTACCAAGATCATCTTCATTGAACCCTAAGTTATTTATTGTGAAATTGCATGACTAAATCTTTGACTCTCAGCACCTTGTTATGCTAATTAAGGATCATATGAACCATGAATGGAATTCATTTCAATAAGAATTATTTATTAAACAAAAAATTCATATGGTTATGTTGCAAGCATAACCACAAAATAGAAGCCACAAATAAATAAATGACAATTGCTATTACAACCATTGCCAACACACACAAACCATACAACAATTAATGTTGATACCATCCATCGTTCAAGAGAGAAAACATAAACACTGCATTTTCCCTCAATTGACTGGTCGAGAAGGCTACGAATTCAAACCTTTTGTTGGCTATAATAATGCCTTGCTTCAAAGTAGGAAATATATTATAGCAACAAAATATTTGAATTCGTAGCCTTCTTGCTCAAGAAAATGAGGGAAAATTTAGTCTGGATGTTTTCTTTCTTCATAAATTTGAAGGAGGCAGTTGTGTAGTGAGGCAAAAATATGTTATACACATCTATTTAGATATATACATGTGTACACACACACACACACACACACACACACACACACACACACACACACACACACATATATATATATATATATATTTGGCTATATGTGTGTGCTCTTAATTGACCCATAAGCTATTTATTTTGAGATTCGATGGCTAAATATTTGACTCTCAACACCTTGTTATGTTAATTAAGTACCATATGAACCATTCTTGCAACTCATTTTAATAAGAATTATATATTAAACAAAATGTTATTTAAAAAGGGAATCAAAACATTCATATTTATTCTTTTGAGAAGATATTTATTTCGAAAGAAAGTTGGTATTTCTTTCATTCTCAAAAAGGAATTCTTACAACAATAGGCTTTATATTAAACATAATAAGAAACACTAGTTTCCACATACATGTGCTCAAAACCTTTTTTGAAGCTATTCAAGGGAGAATTCAAATATTTTTCCTAGGACTGGGCAATAAAAAATGAAACAATATAGCCAAAGCTAGACAAGAAACCTTGACAATGCCTTATGGAAAACAACATAAGTTGCACATGATTAACTATTTGGCTATGTTGCAACCATCACCACTAAATGGAAGCCACAAATGAATAAACGACAGGTGCTATTACAACCATCGCCAGTACATGGAAAGCATACAACAATTAATGTTGGTGTGAACTAGTGTTTAATTTCGATGGCCTTCTCTATCCATGCGACAGGAAATCCACCATCCTAACCCAAATGCATGCCAACTGCCTTTGCTGCCTTTTCCACCTTCGTTAGGAGACTTAAAAATGGGAAGGCAGGCGAATAACTGGGAGGTTGGTAAAATTTCCAACCAAGTTTAAAAAAAACATCCACCACCCTTTTCACGACTACCGAAAAGCTCAAAAATTGGGAAGGCTCATGGGAATTCAGACCAAAGTACACACAAATAGCCTATTGGCTAGCAATCTAGGGAACAACAATCAACATAGATTTTATAACATTTATTGTTTCATTGCATTGTAACCATGATGACAAAACGAAAACCATAAATCAAACAATATTGGTTTCAAAGTTAAAAATCCATGCAAAAATATAGTCTTTTTCTCAACACCACCTTATTGCAACTTGAAACAATATAGCCTTTTGAACAACACCCTATAAAAAATGAACAATGTAGGGCAAGGAAAAAAACAAATATTGACAATCCCTATCGAAATCAACATAAGTTGTATAACATTAACTATATCAAAGCTAGACAACAACAATCAACAATGCCTTATGGAAATTAACATAAACTATATAAGGTTAACCATTTTATTGTGTTACAACCACATATATATATATATATATATATATATATATGTATATATGTGTGTGTGTGTGTACATATATACACATATACATACATATATATACATACATACATACATACATACATATGTATATATATATATCTATGTATATGTGTATATATGTACACACACACACACACATATATATAAGAGCTATATATTGTCCGAATTTTGCAGTAATGGTTTTGCATGGGTTTGTAAATATGATTTTTAGCATTTTGTGGTGATGGTTGCGATGGAATAAAATAGTTAATGTTATGTAGTCCATGCTATTTTGCATAATGCATTGTTGCTTGTTTTTGTCCATCTTAACCTATATTTTTTCATTTATGGCTTCTATTTAGCATGAATGGTTGCAACGTAGAAAAATAGTCAATGTTATGGACTTTATATTTACATATACATATACATACATACATACATACATACATACATACATACATACATACATACATACATACATACATACATATATCTGAAGTTAGATGCACATATATACGCATTGCTGATTGCACAAAGCACAAAAAAATGTAGAGTAACAAACCAATGCAAAAATATAACCCAAGCTGGCCAACAACAATCGACAAAAACTGCATCATGTTAACAATTTTATTCTATTGCAGACATAGGCAAAAAATGAAAGCCATAAAAAGAAGCCCACAAAAAATCACAGTAACAAACCCATGCAAAAAATATACTCTTTTCTAGACATAACCTTATTGAAAATCGAAAGAATCTAACCTTCTCAACAACACCCTATCAAAAATTGAAATCTAGCTTAGGCTATATTGTTTTATTTTCGATAAAGTGTTGCTAAAGAGGCTATATTACTTCAATTTTTGATAGAGCTATTATTTTATTTTTGATAAGGTGTTGTTGTATATCTGAAGTTAGATGCACATATATACGCATTGTTGATTGCACAAAGAAAAAAAAATTACACATATATACGCATTGTTGATTGCACAAAGAACAAAAAAATGCACAGTAACAAACCAATGCAAAAATATAACCCAAGCTAGCCTACAACAATCGATAAAAACTACTTCATGTTAATAATTTTATTCTGTTGCAAACATAGCCAGAAAACAGAAGCCCACAAAAAATAATAGTAACAAACCCATGCAAAAAATATACTCTTTTTTGAACATAACATTATCGAAAATTGAAAAATCTAGCCTTTTCAACAACACCCTATCAAAAATTGAAATAATATAGCCTCTCCAGTAGCACCTTATCGAAAACAAAATAATATAGCCTAAGCTAGAGAACAATAATCAACAATGCACAATGGAATCAAACATAAATTGTATAACATCAATGCATTGTTGATTGCACAAAGCACAAAAAAATGCACAGTAACAAACCAATGCAAAAATATAACCCAAGCTAGCATAGTCTTTTCTCAACAGCGTCTTAATAAAAATTGAAACACTTCTCAATAGCACCTTTTTGAGAATGAGACAATATAGCCCAAGATAAACAACAACAACCAACAAAAAATGCATAACGTTAACAATTTTATTTCGTTCCAAATATAGCCCCAAAACGGAAGCCATAAAGAGAAACCCACAAAAATTCAGAATAACAAACTGAAGAAAAAATACTCATTTCTCAACAAAACCTTATAAAAAAATGAAACAATATAGCCTTCTCAACAATGCCTTCTTGAAAATTAACAGTGACAAACTCATCCAAAAATATACTCCTTTGTCAACAAAACCTTATCTAAAATTGAAACAATATAGCATTTTCAACGATACCTTATTGAAAAGGAAACAATATAGCCTAAGAAAAATAACAATAATCAACAATACCTAATGTAATAAAAAATAAAGTGTACAACATTAACTATTTTATTCCACAATTCCAACCATAACCACAAAACAAAATCCATAAAGCAAACAACATTGGTTTCAATAGCGACCCAGATGGAGAAACCCACAAAATCATAGCTAAAAAACCCATGCAAAATGATAGCCACACAACGTCAACCATAAACAAAACAATTTTTCTTTTAACAAACAATATAGTCTTTTCAACAGAACCTTATAAAAAATGAAACACTATAGCCTGAGCTAGACAACAACAATCAACAAAAACTGCATAAGGTCAACAATTTTATTCCATTGCAAATATAGCCACAAAGCGGAAGCCATAAAGATAAACCCACAAAAAAATGACAGTAACAAACCCATACAAAAATATACTCTTTTCTCAACAAAACCTTATCGTAAATTGAAACAATATAGCCTTTTCAACAAAACCTTTTTGAAAATGAAACAATATAGCCTAAGCCAGAGAACAATAATCAACAATGCCCAATGAAATATAACATAAAGTGTATAACAATAACTATTTTATTCTATTACAACCACAACCACAAAACAAAAGCCATAAATCAAACAATATTGGTTTGAACACCGACCCAGATGGAGAAACCCACAAAACACAAAAAATCATAGTTATGAACCCATGCAAAACCACAGCCACAAAACACAAACCTTAAACCAAACAATATTCATTTTCAAAAACAATATATTCTTTTCTCAATAGCACCTTATCAAAATTTGAAGCAATCAACAGTACCTTATCGCAAATAAAACAATATAGCTTGCCACAAACTATGAACCACAAATGAAGCTATATGACAAATGGTTTTTTTGGTATGTACCTCTTCTTGCTTGCTTCAAACAAACCTATTTCTACTAGCTTTCTCCAGGCTTCCTCGTTTCTCGAAGCAAAAAACTGTATAACCTAAACAATTTTTTCCCATTGCAAACATAGCCAGAAAACAAAAGCTATAAACCCTAAACCCACAAAAGTTCATAGTAACAAACCCATGCAAAACCATAGACACAAAACACAAACCATAAATGAAACAATATTCATTTTTACAAACTATATAGTGTTTTCTCAACAACTTATCAAAATTTGAAACAATCAATAGTACCTTATTAGAAATCAAACAAGATAGCTTGCCACAGATCATGAACCACAAATGAAACAATATCGCAAAGTGTTTTTGCGATATGTACCTCTTCCCACTTGCTTCAAACACACCTCTTCTTGCTAACTTTCCTACACAAAAATGGGAAAAAAATTATCACAGGAGACACTTTTCTTTTGTTTTTGCAACCATCGCCCCATTCAAAAAAGTACAAAATAACTTCCAACCACCTTCATAGAAGCTGCACAAGGATTGATCGAGCTTGCACCCTCACAGAAGCTTACCCTCCTCGCTCATGGCTCTGATAGTATGTATAGCAACAAAACAATAACAGGTATAGCAACAAAACGAAACCAAATAATTCCCTATCAAAAATTTCCTAGACATTTGCTATGTTCCCCGAGGTGTTAAACGACATGTGTTATTACAACCATCACCAGTACATGGAAAGCATACAACAATTAATGTTGATGTTAACTAGCTTCTCTATCCACGCAGCGGGAAATACGCCACCCTATTCCAAAGGAATCCAACAACCACCTCCACCACCTTTTTCACGGCCATCAAAAGGCTTAAAAACTGGGAGGCTGATGAAAATTACGACCAAAGTTAAAAAAAAAACCATTTTCCACCTTTTTCATGACCATCGAAAGACTGAAAATTTTGGGAGGCTAACGAAAATTACAACCAAAGTTTACACAAATAGCCTATCGGCTACTTATTAGTACATCAAAGTGATAATGTCAAAATGACGAGTTTTGAAAAAAAATTTGAAAATTATAATATACCATTCTTATAAATTTTATATTTTTATATATAAACTATTTATTTTGTACAATTTATATTGATTAAGTAAAACAATATTTTAATAGACTGTGCATTACACACCTTCTTTAATCAAATTATCATTATCCTAATCAAAGTGTTCTTAGGACTCTCATTTTCAATACTTCATTGAATGATGATATGTGAAGAGTTACTAGCTCTAGATTATTTTGATGGAGGGTCTATTGCAAGGACATCGGGTTTACCTAATTTTTCTTTTATCTCTTCATTTGGAATATGCGGGTCCTATCACTACACAGGAAGGAAACTTCATTATCTTTGACATAAGGAAAGGAATTGGGATTTATCTACAGTTGAAAGATTCGGTTATGGTTGTTAAGTGGGTAGTTTTGAGAGAAGTTGTGATTCAGTTGTAGCCACAAAAACAAGCAGATGAAATGGAGAGGCATCAAAAGCAAAGGGAGGGAAGAGGTCAGTCTAGAGAATAGAAACCGATAGAGACTGGGAGAATAGAGGAGAATGTAGGCCAAACATAGGTGAGGCCATGCAGAGAAAGAACAAGCCTCATTGGGAAAAGAGAAGTATCGATGTAGTTTTGGAATGGTAGTTTGATGCAATTTGGTGAGAGGGTAATCAGTCTAAGGAAGGAGTCATTGTTTGGATGGGAAAAGTGGAGCAAGTCAATTCTTGTCAGTGGATGGAGTCGTGGAGTCGTGCTCATACCTAGATGGTGAGACATTTTATTATTTTAAAATTTGAACCTTACTAGATGTGGAGTGCATTGGAATAAGGGGAGTCTATGCAGAGTGAACAAGTGTTGAGTAAGGGAGTTGATTCTCTTAAGAATCAATGTAAGGTTTATTGAATAATGAAGGTTATTTTGTAGTATTTTTATCCATTCTATAGAATGAGAAATGTGTTGGTTGAGTCTAGCATAGTTTTCTACTCATTGAACTCAGGCTCCTTTTGGTGGCTGACATTATTCTTGTGTTATACCAGTTAAGGCACATATTTGTGACTGTTTTCCACATAAAAGATTGTAGAATGAATAAACTGTTGGATGCATTAATCCATTCATTGGGTGTTGTATTGTTCTTGTCACTTGGTTTATGAAATGATCAATTTGTTGGAGCCTTCATACTAAAATTAATCATTTTTTCCATCGTGTAAGAGTGCAGATTAGGCGAGGAGCATCCCATCATTTGGTATCAGATCATAGAAGGTTTTGAGTTCTGAGTAGATTGCCGAAGTGAGGAAACTTAGCCAGGACTTGTGAGTAGTAGAGGAAGGAGAATGTGAGTGTTTTAGAAAGGTCAGAGCCCAAAGTATTGGTAGAAGACACACAATGTGTTCTAGATTGTTGGTGGAAATTGTTAGGTTTTTGTGTTGCAGATTGATGTAGTAACAAGAAAGGTGTGGCACCAAAAGATTGGGCAGATGGGAAAAGAAATAATCCCTAGGTGAGGTGTCTAGAAAGTGGAAGAAGATAGAAAAATGCAGCAGCAAATTGGAAAAGAAATTCTCAAGAAGAGAGACTAGAAGAAGGAAAAAAAAAAGAAGAAAGATGTAGAATTTGAAAGAGAAATGGAAGAGTTGAGGAGGGATCTAATGATAGTGTAGCAATGGCTAGAAGAAAGTAGCCAAGAATACTTCTAGTGTTGGCCAATGAATAAGAAATTAAAGTGGCATGTGAAGGTGATTATGGAAAGAAGGAAAAAGGAAAAAGATGAAATCCTTGAGAAGAATAGATATGAGTGGAAGGAGTACCCACAAATGATGGAACAATAGTGAGTTGTCATGTGAGTAGCGTACTATGGAAGAGGTGTAGAGAGTTCTCATTGAAGAGAACATGAGAGAAGATAAGGAAGAAAGGAAGGAAGAGGAAGAAGTGCAACAAGCAACACTTGTGAAAGAGAGAAATGAAGAGAGGAGAGTGTCCATGAAGAAGACACTAATGGAGACATTATGGTCTCTTATTTTTTTTGGTAATATTATGTTTGTAGATGTGTATGCAGGTATGAAGAATGATATAGGGAAGGTCATGGATGGGACCTTGAAGATGATGAAATATGGGGCAAGGATAGCACCTGAAGAAAGAGTTGAAGATGAGAGGATTTTGGTTGCAGCAGTGTGTTTAGAAGAGTTTGTAGTAGAGGTACAATGCAAAGTGCCTACGAATGTAGAGGAGTTTGATGCTGAATATTTCTTGTATGATGAAGAAGGTGAGAAGGCAGCCGCAAAATTTCATGATTCCCTAGAAGAGGTTGCAAATGTAGTACCAGATGTTTATGAAGAGGAAACAAAGGAAGTCAAAGAAGCCAATGAAGGGAAAAATTTGGGATAGCAGGTTATTACACATAAAAATGGAGGTAAAAATGCTGCTTTTGATTATGTATATAGAAATGAGAGTATGAATAAGCAAGTTTGTCAACAAAGAAAGAAATTGGTAGACCATGGGTATATAGTTCTGTGTTGGCAAAGGAAAAAGATTGTTGAGGAGCCACAATTTAAGTGTAAAGAAGTAGATGTTATTGGTTGTGTTGGTGCTAACCAACAATTGCAAAGAATGAAAGATGTACAAGAGAATATGTGTAAACCAAATTGTAGGATAAGTTGGCAAGCAAGGAGTCATAATGATGATGTTTTTAGGATAGGAGTTGAATGTACTTTGAGAATATCAAGTGCACCTATCAAGAGAGTTCAACCCAAGGATCCTGACAATAAAATGTGGGTGATTAAGAATAGGTCAGTAGTAAATGAGAATCATGTTGTAGGAAATGATGATAAGAAGAATATGCCTGAGGGTATGAGATCTAAAGAGGAGACCAAGCCCCATGAACCTAGAAGAATGGTGAATTCAGTAGAGGATGGAAAGAAAGATAATAGCCATGAGCATGTAGTGGAGTTGTAGCAGGAGAAGCAAAGTGTATGTAAGGCAAAGGAAAAGCAATTTGATGGTATTTATGATGATTCTTTGGAGGCTCTGAATGAAATTTATAAACATGAGGAAGACATGTGGAGGCTTGTAGATGAGAAATAAATAAGGAGTAAATATCAAAAGAAGAAAAAAAGTAAGAAAAAGAAGATTGGGAAATCCAAAATAAACATATGCAAGTGTGACAGGAAGGAAGAAAAGTTGGTTGAGAGTAAAAAGGGGACAAATGTATAGTTTTTGTGGAAAGGCATACAAATTCATATTGGAACAAGGGAGAAGAAGTAAATAAAGAGGGTACTATTGTAGTAGCAGTGATCCAAGAGGAAGAAGAAAAACAAAAGAAGAATGAAAGCAATGCAAAGATAAAATTAGAAGAAGGGTTAGCAAATGAAAACACTGAAGAGGATTTGTGGAGGCAATTTGCATCCATTGAGCAAGAGTGAATGAAAAGGTTGAAGGTTTGAAGATGTGTGGGACAACAAAGGACACCCCAAAGGACACCCCGAAGGGGGTTGTTGATAATGACCTAGAAGTTTTTGCGAAGATGCAGGAAGAAGATGTAGCACTCATGGAAGATTTTGCAAGGAATGTGGTAAGTCATGAGATCGAAGATGAATTTGAAAATAATTTATTTCAATAGTTGGCCATAGAAGAAGAGTGGTTGGAAAGAATATTGGATGAGTATGTTGTGTATGACATATACATGATAGGAGCAGCTATAGTAAATTTTGATGATGAAGTGAGGAATGTTGAAGACATAGAAATCTTTCCATTTGTTTATAGTGTGTTGTATGAGAACAAAAGAATGACCAGGGATTGGAGGTGGAAGGTAATTGATGAAGATAGCCTCATGAGGGCAGCACATAGTGTTGTACAACAATGTTGGAGGAGTGTGGCCGATGAACTAGAGAAATTGTGGAAGAAGCGAAAGAAGTGTATTGACGAGCTACTTTGGATGACTCACCACATGTGCAGGAGCACATGATCTTTTTGTTTCCTAGGGAGTCTAATGTAGGGGCATCTGGTTTACCTGAGTTTTCTTTTATCTCTTCATTTGGAATATGCGGGTCCTATCACTACATAGGAAGGAAGTCATTGTCTTCGATAGAAGGAAAGGAATTGGGGTTTAGCTATAGTTGAAAGATTTGGTTATGGTTGTTAAGCGAGAAGTTTTGAGAGAAGTTGTGATTCAATTATAGCCACGAAAAATGAGAAGATGAAATGGAGAGACATCAAAAGAAAAGGGGGAAAAGTGGTCAATAATTGAAACCGACAAAGGCTGGGAGAATAGAGGAGAATGTAGGTAGAGCATAGGTGAGGCCATGTAGAGAAAGAAGAAGCCTCATTTGGGAAAAGAGAAGTATCGTCGATGTAGTTTTGGAATGGTAGTTTGATGGAATTTGGTGAGAGGTTAATCAGTCTGAGGAAGGAGTGACTGTTTGGAGGGGAAAAATGAAGGAGCAAGTCAACGCCTCTCAGAGGATGGAGTCGTGCTCATACCTAGATGGTGAAACATTTTATTATTTTAAAATCTAAACCATATTGGATGTGGACTGTGCTAGAATACAGAGAGTCTATGCAGAGTGAGCAAGTGTTGAGGAAGAGAGCCAATTCTCTTAAGAATTGATTTAAGGCCTTCTTGGATGGGAATGTAAGGTTTATTGAATAATGAAGGTTATTTTGTAGTTTTGTTATCCGTTCTATATAATGATAAATATGTTGGTGACTATTGTCTAGTTTGGGAAAATATTAAATGTTAAAGACTCTGTTTCAACATAATCGGGGTTCTTTATACATTTCATTGTTTATGGTGGTTTATGCCGCCGTGCTTGAGCATTGAGCCAACAATTGTCTTTGTATTGGCTAAGTCTAGAATAGGTTTCAACTCATTGAACTTGGGATCCTTTTGGTGGTTGACGTTATACTTGTGTTATACCAGTTAAGGCACATATTTGTGATTATATTCCACGTGCAAGATTGTAGAGCGAATAAAATACTAGATGCATTAACCTGTATTTTTCCATTCATTGGGTGTTGTATTGTTCCTGCACTTGGTTTATGAAATGATCAATTTGTTGGAGCCTTCATACTAGAATTAATTGGTTTGTCCATAGTGTGAGAGTGCAGATTAGGTGAGGAGCATCCTATCAAGGTCACACCTCCTCGTAGATGTTAATCAAACCTATATTCACTTTCTTCTCAAAACATATCAGCATGTGATTGCAAGATGAAATAAATAAGTGTAGTGCTTCACTATTGTTATTGGATATAAGATCAAGAGTTGACCATGTTGTAGAAAACTACTTTGAGGACATGAGAAAAATCATTGTAATAACATAGAATTTTCCCAAATGAAATATATATTTTTTACCACAAGCCTAAGCATAATCTCTCCTCAACTCTCCCTCTACATAAGTTAAGGGTGCCATCACAATATATCATAGTCTAGATAAGGAGCAAGGGAAGGAAAAACTAAAACCTACTTGATGTAGTTCAATCTATTTTAAAATCCTCAATGTTGTATTTGAATATATTGATAGCCCATAAGATTTCATGATCAACCTCATTATGCGTATTGATAGCTTTATAACTCTTCTTCAAAAGAAAGCAATCCACAACTCCAAATTTTCCTTAAATCCAATTTTCAAACTATTGAACAACTCCTTATATGTGGAATGCCCATGATTAGGTAATTCATGATGAAACTTTGGGATAAATTTACAACATTTTAAATATTCAAATGTATTATCTTGATCATAGGCAGGCATAATATTTAGTAGGAATGCTCTCTAGCACATGTAAATGTCGTTATGGTTTTCTACATGAATACCATTATGGTGCCCTAATTTTTTTTCTTTCTTCTATAATATTTCCTTTTAATATTATTATTTTTTTCACTTTTTTTTTGTTTGTCTTTGCACTTCAACAACTCTACACTCTACAAATTTAACATCTATGGAGCCAATTTTCTTGAATAACAAGAAAATAGAGGACCTAGATTTCTACTTATTATGCATTCCTTATATAATGTTTTGTTCCTTGTCTACATGGTCAAACCTTGCACACAATTGTGGCCTATGCTACATTTATAAGCACCTCTACTACATGCCACATACTTCTTACATTCATCGTGAACATTTTTCTCTTGATTTATTAATTGTGATATCAATAGGGTTTCCAAATGGGTAATTTTGAATGTTTTTAACTATCATGCAAATTGTATATAATTATTAGTTAAATAATTCGGCATCTAAAAATTATTTAAAATATATATTATTTGTTTGATATAAATCTAGGAACTAGTGGAAATGGCTACCACAAATTTTAGATCAAAATATTGTAGTTTCTAAGATAATTTAGTTTAAAGTTTCAAATATTTTATTGTAATATTGTTTGGTTCTTGAATATTGATATTATTCACCTAAATTTGATCGTTGAATGACCATATTTATTCATTTAATAGTAAAATATGATTAAAAGGAACTTTTTGAATAAATTATCAAAACCTCTATATGACTACTTACACTTAAATATATACTCTCTCTCTCTCTCTATATATATAGAGTTAAGCCTTAGAATTTGAAAAGAAAATTACATTAAATAATCACAATTAAAAAAGATAAAATTGATAGCTAAGGTTAACCATTGCATTTAATTTTTTATGGGTATTTTAAGGAAGTATCTCATTTCATCACCCAAGAATTTTGCAAAATTTTAAGATTTTATTTCATTAGTTTGTGTAATAGAATTAAAAAGTATATACAATTTAAAACTTTTGAAGTTGGTGTATTTATTGGTTCCATTTTCTATTGTCTTAAAATTATTAGGGTATTAGGGATAGAAGTAATGATTCTCCATACTTTGGTAAATAAATACTAGTTTTATTTATAGGTTTTATTGTGTTATGCTTACTTTCATTCAAATATTTGTAAGTGAATTAGCATGAATCTACTTTTATTCTCAAATGTATGAAAGGAGCATATCCTTTCAATCTATCTATAAAATAATTAGCCTCATAGAATAAAAATTCCTCTTGACCAAAGATAGGTTGGATCCCATAGTTAAGGATCCATAATCGATGTCGAAATCATTATTATATTCTACATTTTTAAAATATTCAATGGTGTTATAAGTCTCTAGATCTTTGGAGTCTTAATATGGAATTTTTTTATGGAACTCTAGTTGCTCACCTAGATCTTTATAGATTCAATTAAGAAGCAACCAAATCTCTTAAAGAACAATAAAAGAGAATTAAGATATTTCTCAAAAATGAAGAGTTACATGTGAGAATGATATTTTTACTTAATCCAGCCGAAGACACAAAATCACAAATTTGGTTGATAGTTAGGAATCATGTTGAACTAAAATCATCACAGGATTAGTCAATGAATAAGGACATATCTTTCCATTTGAGTTTCACGTTACAAAAAGGAAAGTTTAATTTTGAATCTTAGAACCCTAATTATCAAAATTACATATAGGTTTGTATGATTCATGATGTTCTTGGAAGATTGATTTATCTCTCACAAGATTTCAAACAAGAGATGATCACTTCATTTGTATTAAGTTCATTTATATTCAAGTATTACTCTCTTATATGAGGACTTGAATTTGAAATGAGAGTTAGTGCATTAGTATTTTTAAAATGAAATAATTTGTATTGATATTATTAATTTTCAATCATATTTTGGGTCTATTTTGAGAGATTTTATTAACCATGCTATGTTTATTCAAAGTCTATATTTGCTTAACGTAAGTTAAATTATGGAAACATAAACAACAAGCCCTTGGATTCACATCTTAAACTTTGACAAATAATAAACTATGCTTGAAATGATTTGGTAAAAATAACATAGTATATTTATAGGATATAAAACCAAATAAGTTGTTTTAGGGTCAAACATGAAGGCAAGTTAATTTTGTTTAAAGGGGGAGAGAAAACATCTAAGAAATTTAAAATTTAAAATTTATACTAATTATTCCTTACATACACAATATAATAATATTAGATATCAATAGGTGTTCAATACTAATGATATATTTATGAAATGATAAAATATTTACACACACAATCTAATAATGACATGGTTGTTAATGTAAGGATATCCTCATTATTATAGCCAAAACTTCATCTAAAAAAGTTAGTTAAACAAATGTTCATCTTAGAATTGTATTAAAATTTAGAATTGTATTAAAATTTAATTGAGATTTGTAAAAGGAAGATTAAATCTAGTATTTCTCTATGAAGTGCTCTCTAGGTGGAAATATTATAATATTATTATATTTTCGTTTAAGATTCATTGAGATATTCTTTGTACTACCTCTTTATTATTATTGTAATTTAGTATTGAACTTGATCAACACAATAACCTTGTATATATGTTATATTTTTGGAATTCATATCATTATTGATTAATCATGTGTCCTTGATGCTATTTATCACCAAGTTAGGTATTACAAAAACCTATTTACATGACATCTTGTTGGATTAATAATTTCCTCAAACCTTTATTTAAACAACTAGATGGAAATAATATGAAAATTTTTAAATGATATTTATGTGTGTTTATTTCCATTCAATTATATTTGGTATATGAAAAGACAATACTCGTGTAATCTAGAATGCATTATTATCATCTTGGATATATTTTGATTGTTTGCATTCTATGTGATATGCATATGATTCACCAAGTGTTATGTGAATATATGCTATGAGACTCACATCATATATTCCTAACTATATATATTATATATTCCTAGCTATAATAAGGATAAGCACTTGTGGCATACTTAACTATAACATTAATTTTAGTTAATACCTTAATCCCTCTTAACTAGAATGAAGGGATGCGTCCCTATATAATTTAACCTATAAATAAGGAATATAACTCTCTCCCATATATTATTGGAGATCGCCCCCTCAAAATTGTCTTCTATATTTCTAATTTTAACAAATATTTTCATGAAATACCATAACAAGTGATATAAGAGCTACTATTTGAGCAAACATTTTTGTTTCCACCATAACTTAAGTATGAATTTCGATTTGATTTTTTGGGTTTTGAGATATATATTAGATATTCTCTGAGGCAAAAAATCAAACTTTAAAGGTAAGTTTTCTAAATGTTATTGAGATTTTATGTTTTTTCATTAATTTTATTTATAGGCTAAAAAAATTAGTTTTTTTTAAAACTTTACACTTTTGGAAATATTATCAATATTTAGATAGGGTTTTTTTTTATTAATTTAATATTAGAATTAAAATAAATTCTTTAATTTAATGGCCAAATTTTAGTAAAAAAATTCATTAATTTTCTTTATAGGTTGCAATTTTTGATTATTGGAGGTCATCCCCTCAATATGGTTTGCTATATTTCTAATTTTTATATATTTCCAAGAAATACCATAACACCACATGATTTTAAATTTTAGAAATTTGATATTGAAGTTATATGTAAAACATTAGAACATTTTTGTTAAAGAAAAGGGGTTACATGGGTGAGAAATGACAAAACTAAAGGATATGAGATAGCAATAACTCTTCAATTTTAAATTCATAATACATTTGATAAGAAACATATATAGTTAACATCATAATTTTGACTGGAAAAGTGATTATTGAATGAACTTGGGAATTTAAAACAAAACAAAAAAGAATTATTGATAGAAAATTTTATGAAATTTAAAAATTAAAGAGAATATAGGTGAAGTAGGAATAAAATATAAATTTTATGATATTAAAAATACAACATGAAGAATGAATGTATTCATTGTCACCATCTTAATTTATTGAATGTACTAATTTATAGGGGGGAATTTTATGTGACCTTTTTCACTGAGAGAGATGAAATGACCATTTAGAATTAAAAGGGAGATAAAATGGACATTAATAAGGAATATTTATATAAAATATTTTTAAAGGGGGGGAATAACTATTTATTAAATAATTATTAAAAGAAAAATTTCTTTAAAGGGTGAGATGACTTGGAAACCACCCTTTAAAAGATTATATTAAATCATTCATGTTAGACTTGGAATGGGACATGGAAATCACTCAAGGAAGAAGAAGGTAGTTTTTTGAACTATGGGAATGAAAGAAGGGGCTCATGGGATGTGTTCAACTTAAGAGCATGGGGTACACTTGAGATTGTTCTATCTGGGGTTTTTTCTTCGAAAGAAAGTTTGTTGATTGTGAATAAGAATTAGTTCCTTGTAGAGTGTCATAACTATGAGAGTTGAGATCACTAAAATATTCCTAGGGTGAGAATGACTATTTTGAGTTCTCTAATTTAGATAAGTATTGGAAATTATTGATGCTAAAATTTATTGGGAATATTATAAATTAATTTAATGATAATATGATTGAATTGCATGATTGTGTTATTCAATTTACTATATTAATTATTTAGTTTATAATTCTTGTCAAATTATCATGTAATTCAATTAGTGCATGTATAGTTTATATTCAGTATTTTATATTAGTTATTTATGTCTATTTTTTTAAGACAACAAGAATCAAAATCAAGTAGCCACCTCCTATAAACTACAATGTTCCTAGTAAATTTTTTTCACCTGACCAATGACACTAGTGCAACATACCCTCCAATACCATAGGGATGGTAGGGAGACTAGACCTTGTGACCTCTTTCTTGTAATAAGATTCTTTAGCCAATCAAGCTAGGCCCATCACCCATTATTTATGTCTATCTTAATAACATTACATTTGGTAAATTAACTTAAATCTAGTATTTAATATATTAATTCTACTTGTAATACTTATATAACTCAAGAAAAATTATTGCATTACATTAAATCCTTGTTTCATGCACCTAATACCATTTTCTTTGTATCCATTCTTTAAAAGAATTTTGAATCTAGCCCCATAATGTGTCTCCAAAATAGAGAAATAAGGAGACTCAAAAATCACTAGCCTTAGCAAAATAAAAAGTATAAGTTAATATTTGAAAAGAAGTAGCTAAATTTATAGAAGAAATAGGATTTGTTCTACACTTAGAATGTGGATCCTTATCAAATGAAGGAATGCCAAAGTTAGAAGGGTCAACCTTATACTCCCTAGATCCACGTAGTGAAGTCTAAGGAGCCCAAATTATCACCAAGTCATGTATTAGAAGAAGAGGGGACATCATCATTAAGAGAAGGTAATGATGGTGTTTCAAAGTTTTTTGTAGAAGAAGGTACAAAGTTATGAAGAGGATGATGAGTAGGCTTTGCATGACCCAATTCAACCAATTGAAAATATTGAAAGGGTTTATAGTCTACATGAATTGTTAATGATTTATCAAAATATGTACAAATTTGATAGATTCATGTAAGGTAAATGAAACTATGCCCATGAAATATATCCATGGTCTACCTAGAATAATATTATATGAAAAATTACTTGGCATTACATATACCATAGTATAAAGTAACAAGTTCTAGTTGAATAGGTAATATTTCAATGGTAAGATCTTTTTTTAAAAATGAAGAGAGGATGGAATGTTCGGCTAGGTGAAATTAAATTTCAATTCTTAAGTCATATTTGTGTGTCTCCATGTACTTTATAAAGTGTTCTAGGGGACATCAAAGAAAATATTTAATATTTATTTCCTATGACATATTGTAATTGCATTCCATAAAGGTTGACACATGTTAGTGATGGTTTTAAGGAATATTTGAGGAATATTATTTTGCAACATCCACTTTTGGAGTGGGGTATGTATGTGTATTTGCATGTCAATGTATATTGACAATTGTCATTTGCATATCTTCAAGATTTGGGTGCTCAAGTTTGCATGTAGTTGTGCATGTCTAATTTTGTAGTTGTTAGAGCCATCAAGAAGTAATGGAGCATCTAGGATTGACCAAATGTAATTGTCTATGGATTAGGTGTGCATGTGGGAACCATTTGATCATTTAATTATTTTTTACAATGTTAATGGATTTTCCATTATGCTAGGATTGGTTTTTTATGTGGTTTCTACCTCTTGTTTTGGGACACCACAATGGTTTTCCTTCAAACAATTCTCTATAAATTAGAGCCTTTAGATATTAGTTTTATTATTTGAATTTCTAGTAATATGGTGTTTCCATATTGATCAAATAATTAGAGTGAAGTATCTTTTGTATGTCTCTCTTTGAAGATTAATCATATACTTGCTCTCTTTCACATGTTTAGTTTTTTTTCCCAAAAAGGTTTTCCACATAAATTTGGTATCATCTATGGTATTATTGATTTTATTTTTTATGTTTAATGTTATTATCACATAATTATCTAAGTGGATAATCTTTGATAAGTTTATTTTAGATTTTCAAGAACATTTAAAGTTAATTATATTGTAGCTTAGTTCATCTTGTTTCTCAACAATGAATATGAAGAGGTTGAAAATCTATTTAGATTTGTCCCAAATGGTTTCCATTGACTTGGAAAGGTGACAAGTGGAAAATTAATCATAAATGGCCTCTAAACAAGAAATTATCATTTCACACTAGTGTAATGCACAAACATCCATACATAATGTTAGTATTCAAATAATTTATGCTTAAAAAACAAGAGACTAGAAAAACATAGGGCTAACATAAAGGAAACAAAAATAAGTAACCAATGGAAAAGAGGAATGAGAACTTGGATAAGTAAAAAGGATTATGCAAGGGTTGTAATGAGACTACTCTGACACTAAGGTAATGTACACCAAAATAAACACAATTTAACATAGGTGAACCTGCAAGGGTATACAATTTACAACACTACAAGAAAGTTATGTTTTAGTGATAGTAGGGTGAAAATTATCAAAAATATTTTACAATTTCTAGGTACTGGGTATGTGTAGGATCATCATGGAAAAAATAGGCCCTGAAGTGGCAAAAAAATTCAGAAAAATCAAAGTTAGACAATGTGACGTAAAAAATTGAATAACTTATCTATATTATTTCAAAAATATGTAAGAATAGAATATGTAGAAAATTGAATGTAGTTTCTAAACTAATAGGTTTATTTTAAAAAAAAAATCTATTTGGTGAAAATTTGAAATTTCAATGTAGCAGTACTTAAATTTTAGGGAAAAAATAAGTAGGTGTCTATCTGACCATCCTAACCACAATAAAATGATTTTAGATATAAGTAGAGGACTCATGTTCGAATGTTATGCATATTTTTTTAATAATTTTTTCCAAGTAAATAATTAATTATGATTTTTTTGTTACAACTTTTAAAAAATATAAAAACTTGTATGTTTGACCACCTTAACATGGTAAAAAATTTATGAAATTCATTTTTTTTTTAATCCTATAGTATGTAAAGTATAGAATGTGACACATGTTTTGGATTCAAAAAATGTTATAATTGTTTGAAAGCTATAGATATTTTTCAATCAGCCTATCAATCAAGACTTTAGTCGTAATTCAAATAGAAAATGAATAATAATTATTTATTAAATTCAAAGTAAAGCATAATTTATATTGGTGGAAAGATGAAAATATCATTTAAAAACCCTTTTCATTTCATTGATTTTGGGTAAAAAAAAAAAGTCGTCAGGAACATGCCCTACACATACCCATCATATCGCCACTTTTTGGCCCATCATGATCCTGCACATACCCAACTATGAGAATATTACTTTTTATATCCTAGTTGAATGATTCTAGAGCATATGTGATATTTGAATAGTCTAGTTATTTGTTTGTGAGAGGAAATTTGGTAGTTGGTAAAGGCTCATAGTTTGGTACTTTATTTATGCTTGACACTTTCATGTTTATAACTTTTCTAGTGTAGCTAGTAATTCTAAAAACTTATGCATGTTGTGACACCAATATTTGTAACATATTGGTGAAAAATGAATTTGGAACCTTATTAATAAGAATATAGTTGATGGCTTTTATTTTTACTTTAATAAGAACTTTGATTTTTTTCATTAGTGTGTGTTTGGAAAGAATAATAGTGAATTATTTCCCTCTACAAGTTATAAAGCTAAGAGATTATTAAAATCATTTACTTGGATGTGTGTGTTCCCTAGATGTGGATTTTATGGATAAATCTCAATATTATTTCACTTTTATTGATGAGACTTTTTGTGGATACACTAAGTTTATTTCTCCATTCTAAATCTATTTTTTCTCCAAATTTAAGAATGTAAGACACATGTAGAAAGTAAAAATATAAGAAGTTTTTTTTTTGAAAATGGCAATGGATATTATTTTGGGGGTTTTAATGATTTGTATTTAAGAACACAAGTATAATTTTCTAGAAAACTACCCCATCCATGTGTCAACAAAATGGGGTTACAAAGAGAATGTTAAGTGGTACAAAATTGGATCAATGTGTTCAGGTAGAGGCTATGAGTAATAATTGTTAATTGCTAAATTGATCTCCTTATTCAAGGTAAAATGTTGAGGTTGTGTTTTGAGTTTTGCCTTAGTTAAACCCCCATTTTGGTGTTCCCACCTCCACGAACAACTAATAGAAAAAAATATGTAGAAAAGTGATAAATAAGTAGATAGAAAAGCCATAAGATAGTAGAGTAAAGACAACCTGGATGCTACTCTACAAGAAAGATAATGAAAATAAGTAAATAGACACAATATCACCTCTATTTCTATGAGAACTAAAGGTTGAAAAAGGAAGGAGAAGAATGATATGACCACACCAATGGAATGGAAATTTGAGGATCTACAATATCAAGGACACTCCAGAGCAAGAAGATGGTGTAGAAGCCAGCTATGGAGTTGATAATAGCAAGAGAGAGTGGTAGTGAAGCAAGGAAAAGTGTTATAATGATCAAGATAATTGATAAAATCTAGAGAGATCTTGAGAATGAGATGGAATTGAGTTCAAATGACCAAATTGGAGTCAAATACTCATTCTTGATGGTTAAGATTTGGCAGGGGGATGTTATGCTCATAGGTTCAAAAAAGAATATAGCAACATCTCTACTATTTCCTGACATAGGAATCTTATTAGGACAGTAGCACAAAGCATGCACATCCCTAAAAAAAATTCCCTCATTGACACAAAATTACAAGGACAAACATGCAAAGTGAGATAAAAGTGGTAGGTTTTTGAACCATCAGACTTGTAAGGCTACAATAAGGGTAAATTAACGGGAAATTTTCCTAGGTGCAAATTTATGCAATTATATTTTTCCCCCACTTGAACGAACATACATATGAGTGTGTATGTGAGATAAAGTAGAATGAGGTTGAAGAGAATATATCAAAATCATTGAGGAAGTAGATATTTGATCTAGCATGTAGCTTTACATAAAAGAGGGAGCTCCATTAAGACGAGAAGATGACATGGGTCTTTGATCTTGCAGAACTAGTTGCAATCTCACCACAA
Source organism: Sequoia sempervirens (assembly GCA_007258455.2). Lineage (NCBI taxonomy): Eukaryota > Viridiplantae > Streptophyta > Pinopsida > Cupressales > Cupressaceae > Sequoia > Sequoia sempervirens. Next base: position 521,581,666 of record VDFB02270651.1, on the reverse strand, counting down.
ACATGTTAGGCTACAGACAAACATGTTAGGAAAAAAGATAATAATAATAAACATGATTTTTCAAGACATAAGAAGACACAAATTGACTTAATAAGAAACAACCTGGTCAGATAAGACATAAGACACAATTTGATCAAATAAGTAAGTCTATGGCTACTGTAAACTATGTTGTAGGATAGTCACAAAAAAGATAGTTCTAGTTGGGATACCCCAAGGGTAGACGCCAAGATATAAGATGTTTGACACCAAGACACATGACATAAAATATCAGATAGAAGAAACAATATGCAAGAAACCAAAGAATTCTTTTGAATAGAAGGCTTTCAAATGGGGTTCTTTCAACAAGGAGCTCTTCAAGACATCAAGACACTAAGGAGCCATTCTAAGGGAACACACCTTTTAAAAGACATTGGATTTTCCCACAAATGACTTTGTCATCAAGGAATCCTTTTTAAAGATATTTCAACAAGGAATCTAGTGGAAAGAATGCTCATTTTCCAAAGGAAATTTTTGGACTTTCATTTTCAAAAAGGGATCCTTTTTTGAAAGGAAATTTTTTAAACTCTTTCTCTATGAAATCATTTTTGAAAGAAAATTCTATCAAGGTTTCCTTTATGAGAGAATACATCATTTTATAAAATGAGATTTTTTTAACAACAGATTCTTTTTCCAAGGAATCCTTTTGAAAGAATTCATCTTATTGAAAATTAGATAGCATGGTAGCTCCCCTTAGGATGATATGTGCTAACATGGAGGAGCACATGCAATCCTAAGGAGAGAAAGAAGAGACAGAGATGTTGTGGCACAAAACATATAGCAAGATGTATCTATGGTATGCGGTTAAATATGTGAGGGAAAACACATGAAAAATACAACATCACGAAGCAATCAAGAAAATATGAAGAAGTCAAGAGATTGGGGGACCTAAGAATTTGGGGTCAAAAATGTCCATAGATATAAATAGATAGACATAATATACTAAACATATGAACTGCCATCAATCCCTAAAGTTCTAAGAACATGAAGATATGGTGAAAATTAAAATTGGGTCAATGTGGAAGAATGCCTAAATGCCCACAATGCTTTGCATCATCCCCAATATTGAAAAGCAATATTACGATACATAGAAGAATGATGAAACAAATAGAAGAAGTGTATGAAAAAATTCCAAGCCTGTATCTGAGTACCTACAAGGGTAGAAAGGGTCCTCTAGGTAGGATCACAAAGACAAAAAGACAAGTATGAGGGAACACCAACACATAAACAAATCTACTCTACAAATGAAGTAGAGGCACCACTTTAGTCCTCATCAACCTACACGTTGTCCTACTCCCAATCTAGATCATTATAAGGGGATGAAGGATGAGACTGCAAGGGTAGGATAGCAAGGGTGGTACCCTTTGACTTTCCTACAACAAGAGCTAAGGAAGAAAGCCCCTCGAGGTCTTCTTCACCATGTTCCTATGAATCAAAGGTCATTGATATTACAAAAATTGATGACAAAGTTGGGATATTGTTGATTGAGTTGAACATGCATTTTTTTTGGAGTGCCTTGTGTCAACTGAGTGGGATAAGGGCGAGGTACTCAAGGGTCACTACCAACCTTGGAGAGAGGGGTGGTGACCAACTTCAAGGGAGAGGGGGTTGCCTCCATCATGAGGACGGTGCAGACCAAATAGAACTAAATTTTAGAGAAGATGAACCATTCTTCTAACCTCCATTTGTAGTGAGGTCATCCTCCAACTTGTGCTTCAATAGAGGATGTGGAATCCCCACCAAGGAAGAAATAGCATAGGAGGAAGAAGAAAGAGCCGCAGAGGACACCATTATTGTATTAGGCATGTCCATGGACTATGAGAAAGGAGGGATGTCTAGGAGGGACATCAAGAGAGGGGGGCTCCATGGAGGGAGTGATGAATACTTGTACCCTTTTGGGGTGAGCATCATCAGTTCCTACCAAAGGAGATGGAAGCAAAATAGAAGCGAATAGAACTAAAGAAGGAACAACAAAAGAAAGTGAAGTAACAAAATATGATGTAGGGATAGAGAAGGGGCTCCTCCCCTTTCTTCTACAAAGTGGCATGCTCCATGACTAGATCCTTTCATCTATGCTTGTACTCACATGTAATTTGGTTACATCAACTGTGAGAACTAGAGGACACAACATGAGAAGAGGTTGGAGGCTGCTACTCAACTATAGGAGTATCCTTCACAATCGCTATCGGTAGAAGGGTTTTCTCTTAAGTAGTAGGAGGAGGAGGAACAAAAGAAAAAATGACAATAGGAGGAGAAATAGACACAAGGGCCTCAACTTTGGGCCTCTTCCCATTCGTTGCCCAAGGGGAAGGTGAAGGAATAGTCAGAGACCATGGAGGCTAAGATGCAAGAACAACCCCATGGGGAGCCTTCCCCTTTTCATATATATTGGGTTGAGGAACCATGGGTAGAATAGGGAATTGAAAAATATGACATGTTTCCTTTTTCCACATGGGTGCCATCTCACTTCCCATGCAAGGCATAAGAGAAAGAACCAAGGATACCACCATGAATCGAGAAGTAGAAGAATATGGAGTAGAAGATGCAAAAGTAGAAGGCTCTAGAGTGTGATCAAGCTTCTCCTTCCCTTTTGATGGGGTCGAAGAGACAACTTGTTGTTGTGCTATCATAGAGGCCTTCACAAAAATAGCATAAGGAGACACTAGATAACTAACCTTCAATGCTATTGCCCCAATTTTATATTTAAAATATGCTCAGCACAACAGTTCTCCCCTTGGAGGGAGAGGTCCAACAAGGGAAGGCCATAAGTGATCCAGAGAGAAGCCCCTACATGAAACTAATAGTTTATAACCAATGTCATGAAACATGTGTATAATGCCAAGGTCATGGGGAAATTTTAGCACTTTTGGATGATAGAGGTGATGCCATTTATAGAGGCTATCCATGGAATGCCCTACCTAGATTTGAATAGGTTAGACTTTCAAATCACAACAAATGTCACATCAATAGCCTTGGGTCCTACCAAGACTAGTGAATAAATGGTGCGCATAAAGGAAATAGAAAGTTTTTCATGAGTAAGGAGAGTGGTCTATGACTCTTCATATTCCTTATGCAAACTATTAATGAATAGAATTTACTCCATTATCATGTTCACTTGACTTGTCAGTTGGACCATGACACCAATCACGATGTTGCCATTAATTTAAGTGGGAATGTGCAACATGGAAGGCTCCTTATTTAATGGTAAAGCTTCTGAGGTAAAAGTTATATTAGGCATAGCACTCACATTCTTAGTAGGAGGCATGCATGTGAACAAGACCATGTTCATGTACTCAAACAGGACTAGCTCAGAAGATGTAGAAGACTATGTGACTAGATTAGCAAGTAGTGACCTATCTAGATTCCATTTCTACATGTTGAGGGCTCCTTCTAACTTCATGCTTAGAGGTTATAGATTGGATCACAAAGATAAATGTATTAGAACACATGAATCTATAACACACCCAATACACAAAAGAAATATTTCTAACACAAAGAAATGAAAACAAGGACATTCACACCAGGTTAACCAAAATGTAGAGAAGGGGGATTCACTATTCCTATATCTCTTGGTCACCAAAAGGGACTAAGAAAGTGAACTTCACTAAATTACATCAGACTACCTAATAAGTCTAAATGGAAGAGAAAACAAGACTTTATTTCCCTTATGTTTTGTGACTATTTTTTCAAGAACTAGGTGAGCACACCATTGAGGTATCAAACAATAGATTAGACAACTATTTTTTAGAGGGAAACATAGATTCCAAACTTTAGCATGCCCAACTAGAGTCTCATAGATGTGTTGGCATCCTATATGGACAAAGGGTCAAGTAGTAGCTAGAAACCCATAGACACTACTGACAAACCAAATGTTTTAGTTTTATATTTTGGCAGAAATGTACAAAAATGAAAAGTACAACAAGAAGAATACAATAAAAGATACTCTAATAGTGAAATGCCAAAGAAAGAAGAAGAATTCCAAGTTACTCAAGGTCAAATTATCTAGCTAGCTCCAAATGAATCAACAACACCTACACACATAGTAACAAGAAAAATGTTGGGGGTTGATCCCACAAAGATGTTTACAATTTTTGGAAGATTCTGATTTTTGCTGAAATCACATATTTTTAGAAAATATAATGATTTAAGCCTTAAAAATTTATATTTAAAGCATTCCAATTGAAGAGGGTTTGATCAAACTACCTTAGATGAAACCCCCTTGGATAGAACCCCACTAGTTTAAAACTATACCTATAACAAAGTCTCCTTTACACCTATCCAAATGTTGATAAAAAACCACTTTTGATTTACCTTTTGGGGGATCAAATGAATCCATTTAAAATTTATTTTTTGTAAGTATGCAGTCCTTATTATAAGCTTCCCAAAAAGTATAATTTTAAATAAATTTAATTTTATTATTATATTTTTTTTATTTCTTGTGAATGTAGGTTTTTCACCGAAAATCAAGCTCTATGTTCTACCCATGTGGAAAAATAGAAGATTATAAAAAAATTTTGAAAAATATGAGTGCACCAGATATTAAAGTCCTTGATCCAACAAAAAAGAAGAAGTTGAATTTCAATACATACAAAAAAAGTTACGCATTATACGGTCACGCTATGTCTGAATTGTAATTGGTTTGACTTCGAAACTTGATTAAAGAAAAAATATTCAATAAAAAATAATCTAACCAAGTGGAAGCACTAGATATTAGAGTTACAAATCTAAATTCTAAAGAATTACAATTTTATCCTTCATGAAAACAAAGTTATGCATTATACGGTGAGCGTCACTTTTTTTTTTAAATGTTGTTTTCTAAAAAAAAACTAGTTTTCGAGGGAGATGGAAAAAGAAGTGCATTCTGATTTCAAATTTTTTGAAAAAAATATATTTAGAATCTACAGAAAAAATTTCATGAAACTCTAGTTTGCATCATCTCCAAATCCCTCACAGTTTAGCCGCTATAGGTGCCTGACAATGAAAATTTAGTTAAATTTTTTTATTTCAGTGTCCACTTTGGCCAAAAATTATAAACCACTATTGTGGGATCATCCGCAGCCACTTCCCACTATGTTTTGAGGTTTTCCTCAATCAAACCCCCATTTCAATGTTCCCACCTCCACAAATAGCTAATAGATAACAAGATGCAAAAAAATGATAAAGAAGTAGATAAAAAATACACAAGATAGTAGAGAGTAAAGACAACTTGGATGCTACTCTACAAGAATGATAATGAAAATAAGTAAATAGACACAATATCACCTCCCTTTCTACAAGCACTCAAGGCTGAGAAGGAAGGAGAAGAATGATATGACCACAACAATAAAATGGAGGTTTGAAATCCTACAATAGAAATGGCATTGGAGCAAGAAGATGGTGTAGAAGCCAAGTATGGAGTTGATAGTAGTAAGAGAGAGTGATAGAGAAGTAAGGAGAAGTTTTAAAATGATGAAGGGAATTGCTAGAATCTAGAGGGAACTTGAGAATGAGATGGAATTGAGTTTAAATGACCAAATTTAAGGAAAATAGTTGTTTTGGGTGGTCAAAATTTAGTAGGGGATGTTATGATCATAGGTGATAAAGAATTGTAATGTCTTTAGACCATTCCTTGATGCAAGAATCTTGTTAGAATGACAACATGGTTCATAGAAATCCACGTGGCACATGTTTCCCCAATAAAAAATCCCCCATTGACACAAAATGATAAGGACACATGTTGAAAGTGGGATAAAAGTGGTGGGTTTTTGCATCATCAGACTTGTAAGGCTAAAATAAGGGTAAATTAATGGGAAATTTTCTTGGGTACAAATTTAAACCATTACAATAGTTTAATTCAAAATCTTACATTCTTAAGCTAAAATGGTATATGTATGGTTTAAAACAATGACCTCATAAGTGATACCAAAAAATTAATGCATTGGATCTAAATGTGGCTAAATTGTTAGAGGTAAAGAGGATCGTTGTTTTTACATTGAATATATTGGAAATCATATTCTAATTAGTATCTTGTATATTGATGACATGCCATTAGGGATCTTTAAAATAAATTATCTTGATAATTTGACATGAAGGATTTTGGAGAAATAAATTATGAATATAAATTTAGGATTGATCTCATAAATACCTTTAGCTTATTTAATGTATGTATGTTGACACAATTTTACAATAAATTGCTATGCATGATTACAAACTAGTGAGTATTCCTTTATCTATAGCCACTAATATTTTATTTTGATATTAATTATTGTTTACAATCATTTTTGCTCATATGAGCATCAACATGAGACCAAACCAAGATCTTGTGAGCACAATCATGAAACTAATAACAACTCCTTTTGAGCATATTATTGCTACACATCTTTAAAGAGTTAGTCTACTAACAAACTATAGCATATTATATTGCTACACATCTCTTTTAAGAGTTAGTCTAGTTATAGAGATTATATTTAGGTATTAGTCCTGATTATAGCTTGGTTTAGATCAATTGTGATAATCAACAAGTTATTTAGTATGGAACCCCATGTCCATACTTATACCAAGCATATTTATGTGTGGTATCACCTTTTTTGTGAAATGAAAAATAATGGTGATCTATAATATTAAAGAAAATTCACTCTTAGGATAATGTTGTGAATTCAGTTATGAAACTAGTGAGAATGGATAAGTTCTCTTGATGCAAGGAGGCCATGTGTCTTGCATATTCTATTTGATTATTTTTGTTCCGCCTTTTATATCATTGCAATGTATAATATCAAGTGAGAGGATGTTGGATACAGTGTTATATTTAATTACAATCCTGACATGTATAATGTTGTACTCTAACATCCTTGGATTGTGTACTGTGTTATTATTATTCTCTTTGATGACTTGGACTATTAGTTGTAATAGAATCTGAGGAAGGAGGATGATGGTGGTGGTAGTATCAAGTTTATTAGATTTCATTCACACCCCTTTCTAATTCTTAGGTGCTAAGAGAGAGTTGAGAATATTCTTCATTACTTGTTTGGCCACACATGTCAGTGGTCTTTTATTCAAGTACACCATTTTGGGGGAATGTGATGCAAACAAAAAAACTCATACAATCAAACTCCGAAAAGAAAACTAATTAATGGAAACAACAATTATGTCTTGTAGCCAGGAACCAACTCAATTCAACTAAAACTCTAAATACACTATTCAAACCCAAACTCAATTTGCTTCAATGACAATTTCATTTGTGAAGAAATTAAATTTTAAAATATAAATTTAATTAAATATTGAATTTATTTAATACATAATTTAAATTTTCTCATTAAATGCAAACATTATACCATCTTCAATTCATCTGATCCCTTGTTCTAGAATATTTTAATTTCTCTCTTGACTCTTATTTATTTATTTCCTCTACACATTTACACCACTTTACTTCTACTACTACATTGTCTCTTCCCACACTTCCTACAATGACCTTTTACCTGCTCAATTCTAATCCAAATAACTATGGCTCATTCTTCCTTATCATTTTAGTGTACCTTTTCCTTTTATTTCATTCTTCTAGGTGATCTCCCACAATATTGGTTTACAATTTTTGGTCAAACTAGACACTGAAATAATTTTTTCTAACTAAATCTTCACTTTTGGGAACCTATATGGCTAAACCGTGAAGAATTTGAAGATGATGTGAACTAGTGATTTGTGACATTTTGTCTGTAGATTCTAAATATATATTTTTTAATTTTTTTGGAATTAGATTACACTTATTTTTCTATCTCCTTCGAAAACTACCTTTTTTCAGAAAACAACATTTTTAAGGAGTGACGCTCACCATATAATGCATAACTTTTTTTCCATGGAGGAGAAAAATTATAATTCTTTCAAATTTAGATTTGTAACTCTGATATCTAGTGCTTCGAATTGGTTAGAGAGTTTTTTATTAAATATTTTTTCTTTAATCATGTTTCAAAGTCAAACCAATTACAATTTAGACATAGTTGGATCGTATAACGCGTAACACTTTTTGTATGTATCAAAATTCATTTTTTTTGTTGGATCAAGGAATTCAATATTTGGTGCACTCATTTTTTTATTTTATTTTTTTGATAATTTGCTATTTTTCCATGTGCAGAACAGAGAGCTTGATTTTTGGTGAAAAACCTATGTTTAATAAAACTAAAAAAAAAAATACATAATAAAACCAAAACATATTAAAATTATAGTTGTTGGATAGCTCATTCCAAGGACTACCTAATTCTAGTTGGGTTTGTGAAGTCTCCTCCATTTTTTATCCTCAACCTGAGCTTCGAAGGGAATTTTTTTTTATTTTTTTGGTGCCAAAGAGCAGGAAGGTGGGAAAAGTGTGGTTCACTTGAACTAGGGGGGTTCCAGTGAATCCCCAAGGGTTTGAGCGAACCGGGTTTTATTTGAACCCCCTTTCAAAAAGGGGTTTTCATTTTGTTTTTTGGTAGGGTGGTGGGAACTTGCATTGAATGGGTTCGCTCAAACCCAAGTTCTAGCGAACCCTCTTTTGGTTCATTCGAATCAATTAGTTCGCTTGAACCCCAAAAATGATTTTTTTTGGCATGGGGTCATTGTTTTCAACTTGTCCTACCTTACTCCAATTGTAAACCACTTTTGTGGATTCACCCTTCTTTCTAGTTGCATTATTCCCTCTACAATATGACAACTCCCTCCTCATTTGGCTTCAAACACCAATCATATCGTTATCCTTCACCATGTCTATGGTTATTAAAATTAAACTTCTATTGCTCTTATCTTTAAAACATGTCCTTCATAACTCAATGTATTTTTTATTATTGTATTTCCAACGTAAATATTCCCTTCTAATTCCTAACACAACCTTTTACCACTCCCTCTACACACTCATTAATTTTGCATACATGAGGCATCTACATTTTATCCATTTCTATTTCTTTCTTCAGTTCATCCTCCCATCACTCTCACACAACCACCCTCTATCCTACATTCCCCTCACTCTTACTCAAATATGATATCTATGAGGCTCAAATCCTTGTCATTTGTAGGCTCCTCTACCCATACTAGTCACTTCTTTCTCTATCCTCCTACCAAGAAAATCACCTTTGTTTTTACTCTTACTTCCGTTCCTTCTTTTTACTAATTTGGTTGTTTTGAACTATGCAACCCCTTCACATTCTTTCCCCTATTGACCTCTCTGATTCATGTAAGTTGTCAAGGTATAATTTATTTAATTCTAGATTTTATTCATGTGCTGCAATTTTGAGGAAGAATCAAAATTATTAAATATAATTAGTGGTAAACAAGAGACATGTTGATGGTTGTTTCATTTCTCTTCCTTGCACAGTTCCTCTTCCATACGTGACCCTTACTCTACTAATAACCTTATCTCTTCTAGATTTTATTTCTTCCATTCTGAATATTCATACTCCATGAATAACTAATTAATAAAATTGAATTGATTTTAAACATAAACAACCAAAAATCAAATGTTCAATATGATCAAATTAATATTCAAACTCATGCAGGAATTGAACAAACATAATCTCCAAAGGTCATAATCAACCAATTTAAATCCATCAGATGCCTATGTAGAATTAGAATTGAAACACGATATTTCATCAAACATATCTCTATCAAAATTGATCATTCAATCTCTATCAAAATTGATCATCAAAACTAGATTAAATTTTTCACCTCAAAATGAATGTAAAAACTAAAACAAAAGCTTTCCATGATAAATAAAAATATATTTGGTTCATGTAGCATTACACATTTACTCAAGATTCTCCTACATCAGACACACTAAGTAGAAAAAATGTTCAGATAGTCTCGCAATGGTGGAGTCGAGTAGTTGAACTACTCTTTCAGGTTGCAACCAACCTGCACTAAACTCCATCACTAAAGAATGTGCACCAAAATTATTTCTTCCTCTTCTTCCAACATCATGCCAAAATATGTAGCATCTTCCTCGAACAACACTGCACTATATTCTTCCTTCCCCTCATCGAATCGTCCACCATGAACTATCCTCCACTGCCAAATACACTATAATCCCCTCTTCTCATTTGTGAGATTCAACCCATCGTAGATGGACCACCTCCACCAAGCTCCACCTGCATCATCCTCCAGAACCTCTACATGCAAATACTTATCCATACACCAATCTAAACTTCATAATCTCTTTTACCATCTACTTCCAATAGCTCCTTATTAACTTCAACAATATGAAAATTCAACTCAACCTCCTCATTGCTAAATTCGAGAAAATTCAACTTTACCTCTTCCTTCGTTGTCCCATCATCCTTTTCTTCATTAAATTTCACTGCAACTTCTTGGCACTCCATCACTTCAACTACATCCTCTACTATTACAATTTCTTCATGTTCTACCACTACAATGAAAATTACTCCTTCATCAGGTCTATAGGGGTTACTCATATCTCTTTCTTCTTCTCACTTTTCTTCACCAATATCCTCTCATCTTTTCCAATATTCTTTTACAATTTCTTGATCTTGGCCTGGATCTTCCCCACTCCCTCACATACCATCTTTTCCATTGCCTCTAACTTTCATTTTCTACATTCTCCCAATATTGTTCCCAAAACAATATTCTCATGGGTCTCTTCATGACCCATCCCATATTCGTTTTCTGGAATCTCACTTCAACTCACATGCTCTTCATCTCCATGGCTTGTCCCTCTTGGACCTCAATTGCTCAAGACTCTTTGCACACCTGCAACAATTCTCTTGAGCTTATTGGACAACTCTATCACTTCACACACTCTTCTCTACTCACAAGTCTTGGTACATCCTTTCCATTCTCAAGATTACAAGTGCTTTGATACCGATTGATGCAAACAAAAAAAATACAATCAAATTCCCAAAATAAAACCAATTAATAGAAACAACAATTATGTCTTGCAGCCAAGAGCCACCTCAATTCAACTAAAACTTCAAATACACTATTCAAACCCAAAATCAATTTGTTTTGACAATTTTAATTGTCAAGCAATTCAATTTAAAAATTTAAGTTTAATTAATATTGAATTCATTTAATACATAATTTCAATTTTCTCAGTTTGCAAACATTATACCATCTCAATTCATTTGGTCCTATTCCAACATCTTTCAATTTCTGTCTTGACTCTTATTTGTTTCTTTCCTTTGCATGTTTACTCCACTTTACTCCTACTATTGCCTTGTCTCTTCCCACACTTCTTGTGATGACCTTTTACCTACTCAATTCTCATCTGCATTACTATGGATCCTTCTTCCTTATCATTGTAGCATACCTTTTCCTTTTATTTCATTCTTCCTATTAGCTACATTACTCCCTCTAGAAGATGACACTGCCCTCCTCATTTGGCTTCAAACACCAATTAGATCCTTATCCTTCATGATGTCTATGGTTTTTAAAATTAAAATTTCATCGCTCTTTTCATTCAAAACATATCCTTCACAACTCAATTTATTTTTTGTTACATTTTAAACTTAAAGCTTCCCTTCCAATTCTCTATGCATCCTTTTACCATTCCCTCTACGCACTCATTAATGATTCCATACATTTAAGGAATCTACATTTTATCCATTTCTATTTCTTTCTTCAGGCCTCCCTCCCACCATTCTCACACACCGTCTCTCCATCCTACGTGCCTCTCACTCTTACTCAAATATGCTATCTATGAAGCTCGATTCCCTACCATTCATGGCCTGCTCTATCCTCCTCCTTGGTGACTCATCTTCATTTTTCTCTTACTTGCTTTCCTTCTTTCTAATGATTTGGCTTCCTTCAACTGTGTTGCCCCTTCACATTCTTTCTCCTATCGACCTATCTTATTCATGTAAGTTTTCAAGGTACAATTTATTTAATTCTAGATTTTATTCATGTGTTGTAATTTTGAAGAAGAATCAAAATTCCCAAATGTAATTGGTGGTCAAAAAGAGACATTCTAATGGATGTTTCATTTCTCCTCCTTACACAAATCCTCTTCGATATGTGACCCTTACTCTATTGATGACCTTATCTCTTTTGGATTTTATTTTTTCCATTCTAAATATTCATACTCCATGAATAATTAATTAATAATATTGAATTGATTTTAAACATAAATGATAAAAAATCAAACGTTCAATATGATCAAATTAATATTCAAAATCTTAGAGGAATCGAACAAATATAATCTCCTAAGGTCATAATCAACCAATTCAAATCCATCAGATGCGTGCATGGAATTAGAATTGAAACACAACATTTTGTTTACTATTGATGATAATATCGTTCAATCTCCATCAAAATCAATCATCATCGAACCTAGATTAAATTTTGCACCTTGAAATGAATGTAAAAACTGAAAAAAAAACGTGCCATGAAAAATAGAAATATTTTTGATTGATGCAAGATTGTGCATTCACCTCAGATATTCCTACATTAGAATGTTCCCATGATAAGTGCATATATTGTGAAGATAAGTGGGAGTAATCTTATAGTGGTTGTGATGCAGGAGCATCCAGTGGTGTGAGGGCAATCTTGCATCACCAAAAAATATGCTTTCCATTTATGTTCCTTTTGTTTTATTTTTGTAGATGTTTTTGCATTTTTGGATACCCTTTTTGTCGAATAAGAGTTCCCAACTTTTAGAACTACTTTTCTGCTTTTTCTGCTCAACTGCTATTTTTAGTAGGTGTGAATTTGAAGGCGTGAGAAGACATAAATTTATGGGAAGGTTCAGGACAAAAAAATAATCACTTTGGAAAAAGAATCAGGTCAAGATCATTCACGGTTTGAAATTTATTCAAGTTTTAGTTTCTGCTTTTTGCCCTGAAAAACCTTCTAAGTCCAGTTTGAGGCACTAAATAGTCCTGTATGGGCCCAAAAATCATCAAAACTAGCAGAACAAGTTATTAGCATGTTCTTCACTTTGAGACCTTTTCGATGGTGCAAACGGCTCAAGAAATGGAGTCCCGGATCAAAAGTTATGGCTTCCACAAGTTGGCCGATTCTTGGAAAATTGCCAATTTTTGAATTAGGACTCAATTTTTAAATTTTAAATTGTAATTTTTGGCACCAAACCGCCCAAACTCATATCTCAAATGTTGTTTTTGGCTCCAAACCAAAAAGGGGCTATTTATGGGCTAGTTTCTAATTTTTGGGTAGTTTTTTGGGAAAAGAGAGTTCGCACATTGCGAAAGGGGATTTTTTGTAGTTTTTCTCTAATTGGCATGTATTGCAGAGCTCAAGGATTTGAGATCCTATGCATGTAAGAATTTCTTTTCTGAACAATAATAAAATTTCTCTGGTTGTTTGCATCATTTTCTATGTCTCGGGTTTGCTCCCTCATCAAGTTGTAAATTCCTTGTAATTATTTTGTAGTACAATATCTCAATGTTAGTTAATAGCATCTTAAGTAAGTTTACCATTTTTTATTTGAGAAACATCTCTTTATAAGAGGAAGTTAATTTTCATGAATAAAAAAGTATTAACGATATCCATATTCTTTTTTCTTTCATTCATGTTTCTTCCATCTTTGTTGTGTTTACCTCATGTGTTAATGCCACTTTATGTAAAAAAAAAAATTACTATTGCAAGTAGATCAATATTGTTGTATAGGGTATATAAGGTATTAGATTCTTGAATTGATTTGAATCATACACATAAATAAGGATATTAGAGAATATTAATATATAAGATTTGTTTTCTTTCTTCATAATAAATGTATATTTAGTGAGTGGACTAAAATATATATAATTTTTTTTAATCAATAGAGTTCAAGGTCATAGTTATGTAATAGATAATACCTATTTATATTTGTGTCTTCTTTTTGTAATTGTAAAGATTAAATTTTGTACAACACTCTCCTCTAAATATTAGATTAGCAAGCATTTTTGCATACCATGCTTTCTTTCACCATGTACATTTTACTACCATTCATGTGTCTTCCATTTTGTTGTCTTTAACTTATGTGTTAATGTCACTCTATGCAAAAAATTATCTACTATTGCAATTAGATCAATATTGTTGTGCACAATTGACAAGGCATTAGATTCTTGAATTGATTTGAATGATATGTTAGAATTAGGATGTTAGAGAACATAAATTTATAGGATATGCTTTCTTTCTTCATAATTAATTTATATTTTGTGAGTGGATTAGTAAATTGGTTTTTATATATCTTAAATATCTTTAAATCATTGTAGTTAGCACTTGGAGACCATAGTTATATAGTAGACAATTATACATTTGTATAGGTTTATGGTAAATGAATATTGTATGTACATGAAGCTAATTTATTTGATGGGAATCTAAATTTTGAATAACAAATAAGTTAATTAAATAATCACTTGACGTTTGACTACTTATTACATATACCATAACTTTATAATCTTGAAATATTTTAAAGTCATTTAATAAATTTTAAATATTACCTTTGAAAAAATTATTAAAAAATAATAATTATGCTGAAGGCTATTAATTTGAAATATTATAAAGTCATTTAACAAATTTTAAATATTACCTTTGAAAAAATTATTAAAAAATAATAATTATGCTGAAGGCTATCTAATTTGAAAAAGGCCAACCTGAAATTTGCAATCAACGATATAGGTTTTGTAACAAACCTTGGTAGACTAGGTATGAAACTGATGTTAATTTTTTCCTCGGATTTTTTCACACCCGCATTAATGCCTCAATTCCACTTGTACAAAACCATCATCACATCCTTATTTTCAGAATGCAGCTCACGGAATTGGAGAAGTGAGGCACTGTCTATAGAGGCAACAATTTCTACCTGGATGCTGCATACATGCATCATAAACCAATCCCCATGCACCTCGTGGATGTCAGACTGTCAGAATAACAGTTTTTTCATACATTTGTTGTGTGTCTTGCATGATTTTTTTCCATTGTCGTTTCTCTGTTTACGAAAATGCAAAATGTGGAAGCATAGGGCCCACATGTGAATTGGCTGCAAATCTAAATTGTCAGTACGCTGCTGTAATGAGTACAATTATTTATTTTCAAAAAGCAGTTCAAGATTTCATTTCCAATGGAAAATAATATATTAAAAATTAATATAATATTAAAGTGGAGAATATAGTAGCAATTCTAATAATCAATAAAAATGTTAAATTTAAATGTTAATGAGGTTTTAAAAATATAATTAAATAATAATGTATTTATTGATTTGTCAATCTAAATTAAATAAAACAATTATGTTTAAAAAATTATTAGATAAAGATATTAAGTGAAAGTAAAAAATAATTACGATAGAGTTCACATATTTATTTAAAAATATATAAAATTAATAAAATAATTTTTCAAATAAATAGAATAAAATAACTTTAAACATGTAAAAATAAAATAATTTTTACATAAATAAAAATAAAAATGTAAATAAAATAATTATTTAATAAATAAAAATGTTATTTTAGACAAAAATAAAGTCAAGAATACATATAAAATAAAATTAGAATAAATCTTAAGTAAGGAAAATAACTAAAGACTATATTTTTAGAAATCTTTTAGATATCTATACTAAGTTATTTGTCACTTTTGTGAATTTAGATTTATTATTTATTATTTATTAGTTTTACTTTAGAATTGATTATTTCATTAGATGAGTATAAAAATATTTAATCAAATAAAAAATAAAAAAGAGTAAGTAGATATCAAATTTAAAAACTAACTAATAATTCTTCAAATGTCAATTTAAAATTTTAAAAATTAAATATGATTATATTTGAAAAATTGTTAAAATCTTAGAAAGAGATATAACTGTTGTTTATTATTTGACAAACAAATAATTAATCAAACAAAATAAAAAATAAATTTAAAAATAAATAATAATTTTATGAAATGTAAAAAAGGTAGCAATTAAAATTATTAAAAAAATTACTTTTTAAAAAGTAGTTATATATATACACACACTTTTGCAAGTAAAAGATGAGAAATTTTAAACAAGAGTCATGTTGTGTCAAGTTTCTTAAATAAGTTAAATTAATTTAAATTACATTTAGAATTGAAGCATGGTTCATGAAATGAAATACCAAAGATATGCAATTATATATTATAAAGTTAAATCTAGTTCATTTAGGAAAAAAAGGAAAGTGTAAGGTAACATAAAACATTAGAGAGTTAGATAAAAAAGAAATAATATTAAGAAGAATGTATCTTTATCCATTAGCAATTAGAGTTGACTTTTTAGAAGAGATGTCAATATAGGGGTCATTAAGTTATTTCCAAAGGAGAATATTTTGCTTTATTTAAAAAAATGGAATCCATTTTAGTTTTATCTTTCCAATTTAATATTATTAAATAAACTAAAATGATAAAAAATAATGGTAGCTATGTTAATCAGATTTTAAAAAATATAATTAAATAATGATGTATTTATTGATTTGTCAATCTAAAATAAATAAAATAATTATGTTTAAAAAATGATTAGATAAGAATATTAAGTGAGGTAAAAACAAATTATGATAGAGTTTACAAAACTAATTAATTTAATTTTTCTAAAAGGTGGGAATTGGAACTTCAATATTTAAAAACCCTATTATCATGCTTTTTCTATTAAAAAAACCTATTATTATGTGTTTCCTATAAACTTCACAATAGTATGCTTTTAAAAACAAATCCTTGATAAAATAGATTTAAAAGGGACCACATTATTGGATGCATTTTTTTGTGATATTTGAAATTCTAATATTGACTATATCAAACCCACTATCCCCTTTAAAATTTGAGTTCAATAAGATAATTAGTGGGTAACTTATTTTCAACTTCATTTGGTGTTAATATTATAAATACCTTTATACAAGGTAAAAGGATATATTTCCACACATATGCCTTATAAAAGAAAGATAAGAGAGTGGGTTCCAAAAAGTGACAATCAAATTAGGGAAAAAAATCCTTAAAACACAATGCACAAACAAATCTCAAGGTTTAAAAAGTTATAAATCTAACCCCGAGGAATAGGCATACAAGTGGATTGCATACATGAGACTAAATGGTTCTATGTTCCTTGCCCTATATTGCAATACTTATTGTGCCAAGATAAAATATTTGTTAAGGGATAAGGATCCCTACACATTAAGGGAGCCCTTTAAGATTACTATGAACATTAAGAGCTAATAAAGGAAAAATACATAAAATGAGTGAGATGATGATTTTTCCTTAGGGCAAATGATGGAGAAAAAAATCACGTGTGTTAAAAGATAAGCTAGATTAATTGATGTGTGCTTTAAACTAATTGAGCTACAAGGTATATTGAAATGAAAAGGGTTTATCCAATGAAAGGTATAACTACGGTAAGCAAGGAAAAACCAATAGGTCAACCTCCTAGAAATACCATTCCTTACACTCATGGAAATTCCTGAGAACAATAATATTTAGACATGTATATGTTCTAGAATGATAATGTAGGATTAGTTTGTTTCCAAATGATTCTTTTATCCATAGGATTTTGTGAATGTTTATTGGATATAAGAGGATGATTAAATAAATACAATTGAATTTCTTGGAATATAAGTATATAGTACTAAATCACTCCAAATTTGAACCAAGTTGGATCAACGTGAGAAAGAAATAGTAAGGATTCAACCAAATTTTGAATTTAAATTTGAAAAATTTAGGGGTCAAATCCATAGGTGTAGGATCAATCTTGTACGTATGTGATTGGTTTAGGACATGGAAGTAATAGTATCTAGGTAGAGAATGAATTTGTAGATATGGGTGACAATAAAGGGGATAATAAAAGTTAGATATGCAATAATATGTGTGGACATTGATAACATGGAGCCAAGTGTAATAGAATGTATAAATAGGAATGAATAACATGATGGAAAAATGATTCCAACTTTATAGAAATGTATTCCATTTGTTGATATATAATTATATTAATTAGTTCCATAAAAATAAGTCCATCTACAACTATGTCATTAGGAATGAAGACATAAAGGATCTTCATTAAAAAGTAGAAATCCTAAGGGCATATTGCTTTGATACTAGTAAATTTTTGGTTAGTCTATGAGACACCCAACATAATGGCTATGTAGAACTTGAGAATTTTTATTTTATTTTATTTTCTATGTCAATTTATTCACTATACTAGTCATAAAAAAGACATGCATTTTGGTCTATGTTTCTCACAACTTTTAGTTGAAGTTCAAAACAATGTTCAATTGAGTGGTGCTCCCATAATGTTGACATGGAGAGAAAAATATGTGATAGACTATAAAAATGCAACAACAAATATTAAAAAATAAAGAATTATATGAAAATGATTCATCAAATGTTATTTTTTATTTGTTATGTAAAATATTCATATATTATTTTAATATGTATATTCTTTTAAAATAACATATTTATATTTATAATTCTACATATAAATCGTGATAATATTATATAAACCGAAACCCCAATAAAAAATTCATCTAATCTACCCTAAAAAAAGGCAAACCTAAAACTAAATAGTTAAAAATATACACAAGTCAATAGATAAATATATTAATAAAGAAGAGTAACTCAACAAACCTTCCACTAACACCCTCAAATAGGAGTTATTCTTCAATTAGGTATCTTTTCTCTTTCTCATTATTGGCTATCTTGTTCCATTCTTAATGTTTCTACTTACTCCATCTAAGCTATGTGGCAATCTCTACCTTATACCTTCTTGAATAAAAAACATGGAGAATAATATATAAAAGTGGTGGAGAGGGGGGCCTTGAAAGGGCATTCAACCCTTGCTTATGATTAAGAATAATTAAGTGATAAGGTTTTGGTTGAAAAGAATGATATTATTTTATCATCTTGACAAATGAAGTTGATAAGAGTTTACCAAACATGCTTTTTATAGAACAAAAAGTAGTCCCTTGCTTGGTTTTGGGTCAAATCTATTCTTCTTTTTGAGTGCATTCTATTTTAACATGTTTATGTAGACGACTTTCACTAAATTTCATTTATGTTTGGATTTTCATTATTGTGTGGGTCTGCAAACTTTCAAAAATTCAGGGATTATCATTACTCATATGTTAATTCTAATTTCTTCCTTTCATTCTTTTGTGCAAGTATGTATTATGATGTTTTGAATTTTTTAGTTTTTAAGCTATTTTGTTTTAAGTTTTAATTTTAAGATTTTGATTTTTAATGACTATCTATAGCCCATGACAATTATTTTATAAAATTTTAATGACTGTTACCATCCCATGACAATCCATGGGCCATTTGGCATATATTTGGTACAATTCTTCCTTTTGGTGCAGAAAAAATAAAATATTTAATTAGTTGCCTTTTGGCAAATTAAATATTTTAATCTTTAATCCTCGTCTTTGTGAAAATTAATTCAATAATAGTCTTCTTTTGTTGGAAAAATTCACTTCACTTTTTACTTATATGTATCTTTAGTATGCTCTTCAGGTAAAAAAAGTTATCCCTTTTATAACCCTCTGGTAAAAATTGATTCATTTGCCTTTTCACATAAAAATATTTTTGGGTAAAATAATTACCTAATTCCATAAAATTATCTTACCTCCCAACACAAGCACTTTAAATCTTCGGCAAAAAATCATTACTTTTCAATATTATTGCACATTTTGATGAAATAAAAAAATTAAAATAACTTTTAAATAAATAAAAATACTCTTTAAATAAAATAAAATAATTTAAAAGATTAAAATTATATATTATGTATAATAAATAAAATGATTAAGATATTTGTACAATCTATATTAATTATTCTTTATTTCTTATTTACAAAATAAAATCTAAAACATTATTAAAAAATAATTATTTTAAAAAAACAACTATTATATAAAAAAAATAACATTAACTAATCTTCAATTATTAATCAATAAAATTAAATATAAGAAAAATTACATATTAAAAATGAAATTTAAAGAAGATAAAAAAAAACGTAAGGCAGTAAATGGGGGAAAGTATGGCGTGGATTGGCACGAATAGAAATGGCCGTACTGTGCAGTCACCATAAATAGGGAAGGCAGAGCTACGGAAGACAGAGCTACGGAACGCAGAAATTGCACGTAAATACAGAAATGGCAGTGGGTATATAAGGATGGATGGGAGGGGATGGCCATCGATGCAATGCGGTGCAAATTGTCACCCCTATAGACATTGCCGAGAAGTGATAGGTCAATTCCAGCGAGGCAAAGTTTGATGGAATGACGGGAAAGCAAAAAAAATGCCAGAAAACGTCTGATAACATGGCCGATATTTAAGATGGCATTCCGTAGACGAAACTGTAAATGTGTTGTATATTTTTTCCACACCCGCATTAATGCCACAATCCCACTTGTACAAAAACCTCGTCACATCCTTATTTTTAGGTTGCAGCTTGCGAAATTGGAGAAGTGACAGGTCAATACCAGCCAAGCAAAGTTTGAAGGAGCTTGACGGGGAAAGCAGCGGAAAAAAACGCTAGAAAACATCTGATAAAATGGTCGGTATTTAAGATTGCATTCCGTAGACGAAACTGTAAATGTGTTGTATTCTACATCCCATAGATATTTTTGGCCACTAGTTATTTTTCCTTGTAGAGATTTGATTGTCCATTTAAGATGACTTATATTGCATTCAATGGAGATAAATGCTCCTTACCACATTTGTACCTGCTCCTGGAACAATATCGCTTTGATGTTTATCTACATCACCTTTCACCGACTTCTGAGAACTTTAAATATGTAACCAGCTCTTTTTTGTTTTCATTCCCATTTATCTGCGATTTCTTGGAGCTTCTCAACTTTTTTTGCAGCTGCTTGTTTGAAGTCTTGTTGCACTTTTTCACTAGGTACTTTCCTAACAGTGCACACACAGGTTTCATTTTTTTGTTGTTTTCATATTCAAATTGTATTCTGCCTTATTTAATTTCATTTAACATAGATGTTGTGAATGGATTGAAACAGCAGTTGTAGGGAATGCGGTTCTGGTTAGTTTCCTTTTAAAATAAAATCTACTTTTGTAGGGTTTCGTAATATTTTCCCTGCAAGATCTACTCATTTTCTTTCATCGGCATACAAAATAATGCATTCACAATCAGGCTCTTCTTTAGTGCTATCTCCTTAGAGAATCCATAACTGTCCTTGTCATCTTGTGGAATCGTAAGTGAAATGATGTTTAATGAGACCCGTAGAATAAATGCCAAAAAATCTAACCACCAATTTGTTTTGAACCGTAGAACTGTGAGGACTAATAGATTTCATAACTTCATTAATGGAAATGTCTCCATTCGTTCAGGTTTGTTACTCTTAAGTTTGTTTATAATAATTATAAATTTGCATGGCATAAAGTTTTCCTATAATTATTTGTTCCTATGAAGATAGAGATATTTCGATATTGATTGTTGTGTCATTGATTGATCAATAGTGTGATGTCTTATTCACTGGTGTGATTGCAAACTTTAATGACAATTCTTCTCCCAGCTAGATCACTTCTATAGTGTTTTATAGTGTTTCAATGTCTTCCTTAGTTTACCCAGGTAAATTAGTCTACGCTTTTCATCAAATAAGAGTAATTAGTGATGCAATTCGTCAAAGATTAAGCTAATGCATCAACTTAGGGTATTTTGGTGAATTTTTTAGAAGGTACATATAATGATGGTGTATTCACTATTTTCCCAAGATGCCAATAACTTTTTGGAATGTTTACCTCCTCTATAAAACTCTATTAAACTACTATCTTAAATTGAAAATGTCACCACTGCTTTTAGTTTTTAATTATTTTTATTATAATGTTGATTTCTTCAACCCAACTCTTATAGTGTTGTTATGATTCTCTAATTTTATTGCCACATTAATCAAGCATTAGAAACTAATTATTTTATTAATAGTAGGATTTTTGCTTCATGTTCTATATTTTATATTAGATATTCAATAAAACTAACATTATTTGATATTTCTTCTCACCAAGAAAGACTAGTTTTTTGTATTGTTGACACCAAATCTTGTGCTAACAAAGAAGAAATAATTCCTACTAAATCACAAGAATCAATATACATCTCAAATAAATGGAAAATTCAAAATACCATCACATGCTTTTTTAATCTATAGGCTAAATTACAATTAAGAGTTCCAATAAGTCATAAATTGGTGACAGCCTAGGGCCATCCAACAACCAATCATCTCAATAGAATGGCTTGAACAAATATCCTCAACCATTGTAGGTATAATCCTCATTATGGGACTTTAAATGGAGACTTTTGCATTATTAAATTATTTTTAATGTACCTAGCAAGACTATTATTCATTGTAGGCTTAATGACTCTTTGTTGATCTTTGGCAGGCATATCATTTGCACCATGCTGAGAGTTGAGTATGAAAATCTATGAAATCCCTAATACAAATAGAAGTCTGCAAACATGTAACACCTCCCAAAGTACAGTAAGAGCCATACATGTTTGATATTTGATAAATCTTGTCAACATCATCAGTCACACCAAGAAAAGTTGTAGATAGAAAATACTGCTAGAGAAAAAAGAAAAATTGGAGAAGATATCTAGAATTCCTATGCATAGTGACCTTATAGTATTGGTCTATAATACCACACTGAATAGATAAGTAACTGCTTCATTTGCCATGCCAGGGAGAAACTGGAATCAACTAACAATTGTTTGCTCTGAGTCAAATAGAGAAACCTGCTCATGATTGTGGTCATAGTTCCAACAATAACATAATTTAGCCCAATATTTATATGGGACTTTCTTTTAATAGTAATTGGCACTCTTAGCAAGCTAGCATAATAGCATATTGTAAAACTTTAGATTCCTTGTGGTAAGATTATCATGGTGGAATTTGACAGCTCATATATCTACAAACCTAATTCATTTTTAGTTTTGATCCAACAATCCATATAATCCAATGCATCATATGGTCACATCACTAGTCAGTTTTATGGTGTAAGCTTTTTTTCATCATCATATAAAATTCTCATCTTCATTTGGAACATAATTTTACGTCATTTATTTACCTAGAAGTCCAAACTGATAATATGTTGGGAAACTATAGTAGAACCCAAAGAAATCACTAAATAAGGTTCAAGTTTGCCATAAGCCTTGGTGAACCTTCCAAATATTATTTTTTATTTTAAATAAAAGGGTAAAATTTATAATAATTTTGACAATATTACATCATAATTTTGTAAAAGTACATTATGGATTCAAAAGATTACTAGAGATAGGTTGCAATTTCAATTAGGTTGTAGTTTCAAGTATGTGTTGTGTCTATATCTATATATCGTTCATCCAGTTTCAAAAATGTTTTTATCTGTTCCTGACAAAAGTTACCTTTGTCTAGTGGCTTAGTAGGATTAATATTTGATTCGCTATTATTTGTTTTCTACAATGACATTCATTTTTGGACGTGGAATTACTCTTGTATCACTCCGTCTGACAGTAAATCTACTATCTCTAGCTCTACGACTATCCTTATCCCTTGTGTATCCTTCCTAGTTGTATGTATTGTTGCTCATGGTCAGGCCTTTAGTATGGTTAGTGGCAGTTACATAACTAGTTGGCAGTGAATGCCATGTGCCCACTAGAACCCTCGCAGCCCAAAGAGCAATAATAAAAAAATTCTTTATAACTTATAAGGTAACTGTATTGAATAATGTAATTATTCAATTAATTTACTACAAACAATTTTAATTTTATAAATATTATTATTAAATTTAACTATTTAATTATTTAATACTAAAAATAACTATACCAGTTACTCTTGCAATAGGTGCAAAGTATGATTAGCAATGTTCTATTGTCACTTTGAAAGATTATAGGTCTCTATAAAGATTGTATCTAAATTTATATCAAAGTTCGAGATTGGTCACAATAGAGCAATAGATCGAGAATGTTGGCCATATCTCCTACGTTTCCTCTTAGTCTTCAACAATGCAAGTTCAGAGGTTATAGGTCAAAGTATGATAATTAATTCGTTAATTATCAAAATGGAAAAATGCAATGTATAGAGTAGGTGCAAAGTATGATATATGTCACTGTGTATGTTAGATTTATGCAATCAAATTGAAAACAAAAACACACAATTGATAGAACTTTAAACTAAAGAAAGCTGAAATGTAATTGAAATAAAATAGAAATTTCTTCAGAAGCGTTCCATCTTTCTCTATCTCTAGAGATTTGTTCGAAGCTACTGCTCTCAGATTGTGTAAGCTCAGCTTCTCCAAATGGCTGTCTGCAGAATGAGTATGCAAAGGAAATTCTATCCTAGATGTTGGTGAAAGTGAAAATGCTGATGGATATGGACAGGGGCTGTGAATTATGCACAGGGGCTGTAGATGGAGTATGCTATGTTATGAAATAGATATGCCATGATTCTATACTATGTTATGCTGCTTGAACACTATGAATGCTAAAAGGCTTATGGAAATTGACTATAATTTTCCTACTGAAAGCTTCTATCTCAATTCAAAGACCCGATAGTCTTATTTATAGTTTTTCTCAGGCAAAATCCTGGCTGGCAAGGATCAACGGCTATGAAGTTATCTGGTAAAATTGAAAGGTGAGAGATGGAGAGGTTGAGAAGAAGATGGAAGAGGTTGAGAGGTTGGAGAGAAGTGTAACGCCCGTCGTGCAAACCCCAGAGAACACACACATAATGCGAATAATTTTTTTTTTAAAATAAAAGAAATAACATGTAACAACATTAAATCATAAACACATAGCATAACACATGACATTAATACACTTGGTTCTCTGGGGCACGCGAGGTTACATTGCAACCACAACACAACATAAAGATAATGAAAACAACATAACCATTTAATTTATAAAAACCATATACAAAGATACAACTGATAGCCATGATGCGAGTATGACAACATCGCATAATCACATCCATGATAAATCTTTTAACATGATCCAATTCAATCCTAACTATTACATCATTGAAATAATATTACATTACAATCTTCTTTTGATACAAGAATTACATTGAATTTCCCAACATGGGGATTGATACACAATAAGGGAACATGAAGTACAACTGATCACTGGAACATCTGCACTGCGGAAAGCTGAGGTGACAAGACGCTGATGGGAAACCCAACGGGTGCGGAGCACGTTCCACCCAACCATGTGAATTACGAAGTAACTCACCCCCCGTGCTCAGAGGTGAAGAGGAAGTGAACCCGACCATGAATGTCAAACTGACTCAACCACATGATACAAACAAGTACAACTCAAAACTTACAAAGGACAACCATCAACTTTTACAGACCACAAGACAAGATAAAACTTAAGAAACCATCACGATAACATGAAGTACTATTACTTAACAATCATGAATCAATTCACAAGAATTCAAAGAAACATCACAAAGAGATAACATCCAGAGGCAACAACACAAAGCAACGAGGGTGTCAAGTGGAGAGTGTCATCGCATAGCTCTCATGGGATTTCCTGGCCCTTCCTCCAACTGAGGCGCCGGCACCCATCTACGGATATCCTGGCCCTTCCTCCTAACTGAGGCGCCGGCACCATAGGGTAGCTAATGCGGAGCCAATAGTCTCTCGTGAAGACGAGACTATGACTATGCCGACCACGGCCTTCTCAGTCTATCACTAGTCTAAGGTAACCCTAATGCATAGCCGAGGAATCCAATGTTTTATTATCTTGTGTTTTTTTACTACCCAACCCCCTAAATCTATTGTTTAGGTTATCACTTGTTTACTACTCCTTCGTGGGTTATCCTGGCCCTTCCTCAACCGAGGCGCCGGCGCCCACGAAGAGCCACTCTCCCTATGACCCCTAACATAAATCAAACTAGGCAAGGGTTGAACTATAACATAAAAGCATAATACCACAACAAGTACACGCGAGGCATTAACCCTCTCGCAATAATTCATAATCCAAAAGTCTTAACAACACCGTTCAACCCTTCCTAATAAAACCATTAAGTCTCACTTTCCAAAAGTAAAATCAAGATGAAGAGAACATTACAATTTAGCAAACCTCTGGAACAAGGGTTTTTCGATAAATACAACTGAGTACACAAATACATGAGATTCCCACACCGCTACCAAAATAAAGAAAAACTATAATCCAGGTGCACAAGGTAGACCGACAATCCATAGGGTTTCACAAGTTAACAACAACATAGTCCACATTTCATCAAACAACGATTCACTTTCATCTATTACTTGCATTCAATTTCCACGACCAACTTTACCATAAATATTTTATAATAAGATAATCTTACCCTATCCTTAATTTTATCAAAAATTCCACAAAGCAATTAACGATATAATAATATCCTTTCCCACGCACAAGTATCTCGATACAAATCTAAATAATACAACTTGTCTATTCCTCACACAAATAAATCACAAATAACCATAGTCCAATCTCCCTATAAAATTTTGCCTTTCTACAAAATAATACACCGTTGTAATTTTCGCAACTCCAAATTAAAGAACAGGTTTAACTGAATTTTATATATTTCATTTTTAACTCAAAAACATAAAACATTTCAATTATAACACAATATACAAAACACGTGCTCAACGAAATTTATGCAATTACTTGCCTACCATAATCCATGATTTCCACGCCAAATAAAATTAATACTCTAAATCAAATAACATGATACATTAATTTTATTTTACAAAATAAAACTTTAATAATAGATTCCCAAATAAAATTTACATTTCTTTAATATTAAAACAAATAATCATACTACCTTTTTATTTTATTTTTATTTTATTTTTTAAAAAATTATATAAAATAAAATAATAGAAAATAAATAAATATATTTATATATATATATATATATATAACTAAAATTTAAAAAATTATAAAAAACTTTTTAACCCACAATCTGCTTTCCCAGTCCCGACGGTTTCTGCAGTGATCCAGAAGCGAACCGTCTGGATGATCCAGGGAAGCTAGCTGGCGACTCAGCATCGTCGACCACTATTTTTACGTGAGGACGGAAGTGGAGTGCGCCCACCAAATCCCATACAATATAATTTAATTTAATTTTTTTTATTCTATTTTTTTTTTTTTATAAACAATAAAATTTAAATACACAAACACACGAAAATTAAGATAAAATACTAATAAATTTCGATCCGTCCTTTGCACAGGGACGGATTTTTACAGTCGTCAGGGACAAACGAAATTTATTTATTATTATTATTATTTATTTTTTTTCTTTAAAACAATATGATATTCCTATCAATAAAATATAAATATAAATTTAAATATATATATTTACATATATATATTTAAATATATATAAACATAAATAATTACAGCAAACACAGAACACAGTTTTATGTGAAAATACAAAACAGAATGATCATAATTTTAAAATACATGTATTTATTGATTTTCAAAGTAATATTTCAATTCTTTTAAAAACAAATACTACGATTGTTCTTTTCTACAGGAATAAGAGAGGGAGATCGTGTATATCCAAACATCATTCGAAGGTTTTATTTTCTGTTTGCAAAACAAGATTTTCTAATCTCAACATTATTTGATACCAAAATGAAAGATTATTTTCCAGTAGTTTTCTCTATTCCCTAAATTTTCTATCTAAGGTTTTATTTCTCTTTCACCTAATAATCTAATTTGTTTTTCCTGTTTTCGTAAATCAAAAGTTTTCTATATTCACAAGAATCATTTTTAATAAAGTTTATTTTTCTTTTCTGAAACAAACAGATCAAAAGAAAGGGTACGAGAAGATGACAACGAGAGGAACCTGGAGTCCAATGCAAATCTGAAGATGCCTGCTTGACTCTGATGCCCTCGAACTCGATTCCAAATCTTAGTCTAGAACGAACTCTCACAATGACTTGAGCAACTTCAACTTTCTGATCTTCTGTGTGTGTGTGTGTGTGTGTACCTCCACAATTCATAATAATATAAAAATATATTCTCATTTCCTCAAACACTCTCAAAAATCCAAAAATAAAAGAAAATCAATTCTTTAAAACTAGCTTTTTCCCAGATCTCTATTCCTATTGGCTTACACAATCTTTTTATTCTTTTATTTGTTTTATTGCTTTAATTCCTATTTTTACCACTTTCTTGCACAACACATTTTCTATTTAATTAAATAAATTATTCTAATAATTATCCCCACCTGATAATTAATTAAAATAATTAAAATTACCTTTAATATTTAATTATCATTTAATCAAAACACATGACTTTATAAAAATTAAATAAAACATTTAAATATTTTCATACAAATAAATCAACATTAAAATAAACAATTATTATCCACATTCAATTAACTAAGTCACAACCTATTAAATACTCACATTAATAAAATACGACATACACATAACACAAAACACAAATGACAACAATTACACAAAGTAAACAATACCAAACAATGAGACGACCTGACATCATGGGACGGGAGGACTTCATCGTCACCTCTGTATCAAAATTTAACCATTGGGCTATAGGTGCTCGCCCTGTCCTGCCGAAGCAGGTGGAATCGAGACTTGTCCCTGCAATCCTGCATACAAACGAAATTGTGTACATGTGCATATATATATATAACATTAAAGCATTAATTCAAAATACTGCATTGTGAGAAGGAATCGCAACATAACAGGGTACTCGCGAACGAGTGATGCCATATTGTCCTTCATCACACCTATTCTAACAATCATAATCTATCTGATAAAATAACATTTCTAAACTAACAATTCATCTCCTAACATAATTCATTAAATTATTGCATCATAGTATATTTCCGAAAATCAACTAACATTACTAACCACAATGTCATATGAAATGCTCCTGTCTACTAATGGAATAACAGTATCATCAAAAGTCTAACTAACCAAATCACCCAATACCATCATCGTCACAAGTAGCAAACAACCGCATTGAAAAATACTAAATCCTACCAGTAAGAGGAGGGGTATTACATCCTCCCCCTCATAAAATCGGCTTACTCCTGGAAGCCGGTAAACAAAAGGAAATAAGATTCCCTAATACGGGAGGCATCCACCCACACCAAGATGGTGAACTAATCACCAACAGAGAATAGAATCAAGCTCACACATAAGAGTAAGAAATAATAATACAAGTATTAGTAACATGGGGGTATTACATCCTCCCCCCCAAGGATATGGCTTACTCCAGGAAGCCATTAAATAGATAAGAGTAAGCACACAACAAACATGCAGAGATCACGCCAAAAACCACACACATAACTCACATCACTGGAAACCACATCACACAATGACACAAGGGTTCATAGTGCATCCCTGATAGGAAGGATATCGGTGCATTGCGCACTACACCGAGGGTCCTATCCTTTCCATCAGTTTCCTGCACCATTGCCTTGAGACCGACTAACGGCAGAAACTTTGGTTCACAACATACACAACAAAAACAATGAAACTCTAGACTCTAGGGACAACGCAAGGTTACATAGTGAGCACACATAGTGCCCAGTGTATGAACCTGCGCTCTGATACCAAGTTGTAACGCCCGTCGTGCAAACCCCAGAGAACACACACATAATGCGAATAATTTTTTTTTTAAAATAAAAGAAATAACATGTAACAACATTAAATCATAAACACAGCATAACACGTGACATTAATACACTTGGTTCTCTGGGGCACGCGAGGTTACATTGCAACCACAACACAACATAAAGATAATGAAAACAACATAACCATTTAATTTATAAAAACCATATACAAAGATACAACTGATAGCCATGATGCGAGTATGACAACATCGCATAATCACATCCATGATAAATCTTTTAACATGATCCAATTCAATCCTAACTATTACATCATTGAAATAATATTACATTACAATCTTCTTTTGATATAAGAATTACATTGAATTTCCCAACATGGGGATTGATACACAATAAGGGAACATGAAGTACAACTGATCACTGGAACATCTGCACTGCGGAAAGCTGAGGTGACAAGACGCTGATGGGAAACCCAATGGGTGCGGAGCACGTTCCACCCAACCATGTGAATTACGAAGTAACTCACCCCCCGTGCTCAGAGGTGAAGAGGAAGTGAACACGACCATGAATTTCAAACTGACTCAACCACATGATACAAACAAGTACAACTCAAAACTTACAAAGGACAACCATCAACTTTCGCAGACCACAAGACAAGATAAAACTTAAGAAACCATCACGATAACATGAAGTACTATTACTTAACAATCATGAATCAATTCACAAGAATTCAAAGAAACATCACAAAGAGATAACATCCAGAGGCAACAACACAAAGCAACGAGGGTGTCAAGTGGAGAGTGTCATGAGGCGTCGCATAGCTCTCATGGGCCAATAGTCTCTCGTGAAGACGAGACTATGACTATGCCGACCACGGCCTTCTCAGTCTATCACTAGTCTAAGGTAGCCCTAATGCATAGCCGAGGAATCCAATGTTTTATTATCTTGTGTTTTTTTACTACCCAACCCCCTAAATCTATTGTTTAGGTTATCACTTGTTTACTACTCCTTCGTGGGTTATCCTGGCCCTTCCTCAACCGAGGCGCCGGCGCCCACGAAGAGCCACTCTCCCTATGACCCCTAACATAAATCAAACTAGGCAAGGGTTGAACTATAACATAAAAGCATAATACCACAACAAGTACACGCGAGGCATTAACCCTCTCGCAATAATTCATAATCCAAAAGTCTTAACAACACCGTTCAACCCTTCCTAATAAAACCATTAAGTCTCACTTTCCAAAAGTAAAATCAAGATGAAGAGAACATTACAATTTAGCAAACCTCTGGAACAAGGGTTTTTTGATAAATACAACTGAGTACACAAATACATGAGATTCCCACACCGCTACCAAAATAAAGAAAAACTATAATCCAGGTGCACAAGGTAGACCGACAATCCATAGGGTTTCACAAGTTAACAACAACATAGTCCACATTTCATCAAACAACGATTCACTTTCATCTATTACTTGCATTCAATTTCCACGACCAACTTTACCATAAATATTTTATAATAAGATAATCTTACCCTATCCTTAATTTTATCAAAAATTCCACAAAGCAATTAACGATATAATAATATCCTTTCCCACGCACAAGTATCTCGATACAAATCTAAATAATACAACTTGTCTATTCCTCACACAAATAAATCACAAATAACCATAGTCCAATCTCCCTATAAAATTTTGTCTTTCTACAAAATAATACACCGTTGTAATTTTCGCAACTCCAAATTAAAGAACAGGTTTAACTGAATTTTATATATTTCATTTTTAACTCAAAAACATAAAACATTTCAATTATAACACAATATACAAAACACGTGCTCAACGAAATTTATGCAATTACTTGCCTACCATAATCCATGATTTCCACGCCAAATAAAATTAATACTCTAAATCAAATAACATGATACATTAATTTTATTTTACAAAATAAAACTTTAATAATAGATTCCCAAATAAAATTTACATTTCTTTAATATTAAAACAAATAATCATACTACCTTTTTATTTTTTATTTTTTTATTTTTTTTATAAAAAAAAATTATATAAAATAAAATAATAGAAAAATAAAATAATATATATATATATATATATAACTAAAATTTAAAATTATAAAAAAAAACTTTTAACCAACAATCCAAGTCTGACAAGACATCGCGACATTAACGCCGTGACGCGCACCTTGGCATCCGTCAGCCAAGCTGCTTAGCCCGATCGACGGCCTCACCACGCAGGACCGGTGGAGGGTACGCCGTCACTTCACCCACCCCATAATATAATTTAATTTAATTTTTATTTTATTCTATTTTTTTTTTTTATAAACAATAAAATTTAAATACACAAACACACGAAAATTAAGATAAAATACTAATAAATTTCGATCCGTCCTTTGCACAGGGATGGATTTTTACAGTCGTCAGGGACAAACGAAATTTATTTATTATTATTATTATTATTTATTTTCTTTAAAACACATATGATATTCCTATCAATAAAATATAAATATAAATTTAAATATATATATTTACATATATATATTTAAATATATATAAACATAAATAATTACAGCAAACACAGAACACAGTTTTATGTGAAAATACAAAACAGAATGATCATAATTTTAAAATACATGTATTTATTGATTTTCAAAGTAATATTTCAATTCTTTTAAAAACAAATACTACGATTGTTCTTTTCTACAGGAATAAGAGAGGGAGATCGTGTATATCCAAACAGCATTCGAAGGTTTTATTTTCTGTTTGCAAAACAAGATTTTCTAATCTCAACATTATTTGATACCAAAATGAAAGATTATTTTCCAGTAGTTTTCTCTATTCCCTAAATTTTCTATCTAAGGTTTTATTTCTCTTTCACCTAATAATCTAATTTGTTTTTCCTGTTTTCGTAAATCAAAAGTTTTCTATATTCACAAGAATCATTTTTAATAAAGTTTATTTTTCTTTTCTGAAACAAACAGATCAAAAGAAAGGGTACGAGAAGATGACAACGAGAGGAACCTGGAGTCCAATGCAAATCTGAAGATGCCTGCTTGACTCTGATGCCCTCGAACTCGATTCCAAATCTTAGTCTAGAACGAACTCTCACAATGACTTGAGCAACTTCAACTTTCTGATCTTCTGTGTGTGTGTGTGTGTGTGTACCTCCACAATTCATAATAATATAAAAATATATTCTCATTTCCTCAAACACTCTCAAAAATCCAAAAATAAAAGAAAATCAATTCTTTAAAACTAGCTTTTTCCCAGATCTCTATTCCTATTGGCTTACACAATCTTTTTATTCTTTTATTTGTTTTATTGCTTTAATTCCTATTTTTACCACTTTCTTGCACAACACATTTTCTATTTAATTAAATAAATTATTCTAATAATTATCCCCACCTGATAATTAATTAAAATAATTAAAATTACCTTTAATATTTAATTATCATTTAATCAAAACACATGACTTTATAAAAATTAAATAAAACATTTAAATATTTTCATACAAATAAATCAACATTAAAATAAACAATTATTATCCACATTCAATTAACTAAGTCACAACCTATTAAATACTCACATTAATAAAATACGACATACACATAACGCAAAACACAAATGACAACAATTACACAAAGTAAACAATACCAAACAATGAGACGACCTGACATCATGGGACGGGAGGACTTCATTGTCACCTCTGTATCAACATTTAACCGTTGGGCTATAGGTGCTCGCCCTGTCCTGCCGAAGCAGGTGGAATCGAGATTTGTCCCTGCAATCCTGCATACAAACGAAATTGTGTACATGTGCATATATATATATATAACATTAAAACATTAATTCAAAATACTGCATTGTGAGAAGGAATCGCAACATAACAGGGCACTCGCGAACGAGTGATGCCATATTGTCCTTCATCACACCTATTCTAACAATCATAATCTATCTGATAAAATAACATTTCTAAACTAACAATTCATCTCCTAACATAATTCATTAAATTATTGCATCATAGTATATTTCCGAAAATCAACTAACATTACTAACCACAATGTCATATGAAATGCTCCTGTCTACTAATGGAATAACAGTATCATCAAAAGTCTAACTAACCAAATCACCCAATACCATCATCGTCACAAGTAGCAAACAACCGCATTGAAAAATACTAAATCCTACCAGTAAGAGGAGGGGTATTACAAGAAGGATGGATGCCTGTCTTCAACCCACGGGAACAAGCCTACACAGAAATAGAGGAATTTAATTTTTCTGTTTCGGCAGTTTGTTTCACGGCTGTTGAAGATAATCCCCAAATTAAATAAATTTATTTAATTTCATTTATTGAATTTCATTTTTGAGTTTTGCACTATGGAAGATTTAATTAAATATTTTGTAATATTTAATTGTAATGTGACTTTAGAAGAATTAATTAAATATTTTAGAAATATTTAATTGCAAATTGATATTAGAAGAATTTAATTAAATATTTTGAATATTCAATTGTGAAAGGATTTTAGAAGAATATATTTAAAAGAGAGGAATATTTAATCTTTATTTGAATAAAATATCCAAGTCAAGATTATTGATAATTAATATAAATAAATCATAATGTTTATTTAATTAATTAAGAAATGAATAAGAAAAGATGATTAAATAAACTTATTTATTTAATCGAAATGAAAGAATGAACAAATATAATTAAATTATTTAAATTTATTTATACGTAGATAGAATTCAGAGATTTAATTAAATATTAAAAAATATTTAATTAATTACCAGACAATGCGATGTGACCATTTTTAGGTGTATACATTTTGCCCCTCTTTGAAGTGATGTGTTTTACGCATTGCTTCAAAGAATTTTGAAATTTGCCTCAGATATTATCTGTCAAATATTGATAGGTATATGCCCCCTCGAATGATGAATTGATTAGATTTTGATTTTTGTGAATTTTTTAATTTTTTTTTGAATTTTATGATTTTAAAAATGTCGATTCATCGTTCGAACATAATGATGTGAAGAAACTGACCTGGAGAGATGTAAAATGAAAATTAATTTCAAAAATTGCCCCTCATTTGTTAAAATGTATAAAATGCCCCAATTTTACCATTATATAGGTTAAAAATGTCATTTTCCATGTCATTTTCCATTTTAATCTAGTAAAATTTGCAAATTTTGAGCTCTAGAGTGAGAAAGATGGCACTTCCCGTTCACCAGCACTGTTTCGAGCACATTCGACGACATCAGCGGCCAACACACTACGGACCCCCGGTATGTACCCCGTGAAACTCCTACGTTTTGAAAATTTTCCGTTTGAAGCACACTTTTCAATGTTTAAGTCATGAAGTATTGTGTTTTAGCGCCCTTAATAATTTCCATAGCGCTCTTAACAATTTCTGTAGCGCATTTGTTTCTGTAGCGCCTATGATAGATTCTGTAGCGCTCTTAACCATTTCTGTAGTGCATTTGATTTTGTAGCGCCTATGATAGATTCTGTAGCGCTCTTAACCATTTCTGTAGCGCATTTGATTTTGTAGCGCATATAAGGATTTCTGTAGTGCCTATGATGTTTTCTGTAGTGCCCTTGATTGACTGTTATTGTGAGTGATAAATTTGTTCCCAAAGTTATTGGAAAAAAAATAAGAACTGATAGATTTGCTTTTAAAGTTGTTAAAAACAAAGATGATTATGATTATCTGCCTTCCATGATGATGAAAAACAAATAGTTTTGATTGATATGTTTATTTCTAAAGTTGTTAAAAATAAACATGATGTTGATTATCTGCTCTCCATGAAAATGAAAAACAAATAGTTTGATATTTAGATTTGATTGATAAATCATGATGATTTGATATTGATTTTGCTTTGTCATGATATGTCAACAGGAAAGATTGGGCGTATTGCAGTCATGAGAGACATTTTTGAGTACATGGACATTAATTCCATAGTTGTTACAGTCAGACCGAGATGTGATTGAGGCCTGTGGATTGAGGTCATTGCTTGATATGCCTGAGGTTCGCCTCAACAGGGCTTTATTGACAACACTCGCTGAGCGGTGGCAAAGTGACACCAACACATTTCATTTACCGACCGGAGAGATTACAGTGACCCCTGAGGACGTATATCGCATCCTGAGGATCCTAGTGATGGGGGAGATAGTGGTATTTGATAGCCGAGAGGTTGGAGGCACTGATGCTTTGAGGAGGATTTTCCGATATGATCAGATTGTCGGATACTTCATCCTATTGGGTGAGATGACAGATACATATCCACCTTTACCGTCTGTACTTGCAGGATTCATTGGAGGTGTGTTGTGCCCCGACCATAGGTCGAAGGGGTTCGCGATCGGGTGGGGTCGTGTGCTAGAGAGTATGGTGATGCAGGGGACACGGTATGCATGGGGCACATGCATGCTTGCTCACTTGTATGATGAGTTACATCATATTGTTTATGGTAGAGGCCGGAGTTTTGCTGTTGGTTGCGCATTATTACAGATATGGGCATGGGAGCATTTTGTTGTTTTGCGACCATTGACTCGAGGACAGCGGCCAGCCGGTTGATCGTACAGATGGAGATATGCTGACATTATTGCTCAGTCGAGACTGGGAAAACTAGATCATTGGCAACGTCTCTTGGATGGTTTGGATACAGTATGCTGGCGGCCATATTTAGATTGTGAGGCATGGCCAGAGGATGTGAGGGAGATGCCCTATGTGTGTACATCCAGATTTTTGATTGGGCGTACTCTGTGGATCATTGAGAGATTTCTTGCTGGATGAGTATGTCGGCAGTTTGGACGGATTCAGGGTATTCCTGTGGGTTCAGCCATTTATGCACGACGACAGCTAGAGCTTGCAGTATGGGGTCCACGGATTTCCTATGAGACAGCAGTGGCAGAGTTCACCAGTTTAGGAGCGGTGATGTGGGATTACCGAGTTGATGTTCTCGATGCAGGGACGACACCAGAGTACAGCCAGTATATCCTAGAGCATCCTACACTACGTATGTTTGATCCTGATGAGCCTATTACTCCTATTGCTACACAGAGACGACGACAGAGAGATTCGGCTTCAGAGGGTGATGATTCAGAGGGCAGTGATGATGATGAGAGTGGAGGAGATGATGATTCAGAGGGAGATGATGGTGGTGATGGTAGGGGTGGTGATAGGGGTGGTAGGAGAGGTGGTAGGAGAGGTGGTAGAGGTGGTAGAGGTGGACCACAGATGAGACATACAAATCCATCTCCCTCAGTAGATCCAGCAGTATTAGGTCAAATATCCTCTCTACAGAGTACAGTATAGAGTTTACAGACTCAGCTAGCATAGGCACATGCCTTGATTACACAGTTGCAGGGACAGTTGACTTCAGTTACTGCTGAGAGGGATATGGCTAGATAGTGGGGTGAGCAGGCCATTGTTTTAGCAGATAGTCTACAGAGAGTAGCAGCTAGCACCCTACCTGGTGACATGATGAGAGAGGTTACCAGAGCCACTCGAGAGGCCGAGTTTTACAGGACCAGATATCATGATGCTGTTCCACCTGAGCGGAGGGAGAGTTATACTCGGTCACGGTCTACTCATAGTCACTCTCGTACTACCAGTAGAGGTGTCACACAACCATTACCTCCAGGAGGACCATCAGGGACAGGCAGAGCAGGTCCATCAGGGGCAGGTGGTACAGGTCCCAGACCAGCTCCATTAGAGGATAGCACTGCCTAGTGCATTGTAGATGATGTTTTTGTGATACTCTTTTGAGATATTTGTATACACCCTGAGATGGTCTCATTTTTGATGATGTTATATCATGTGTAGTTGACATCCTTGTATATTTTAACATTCATTTTTGAGATATATGAAATGCAGCGATGATTTATGATGAGATAAATGCGTCTATTTTCTTATATGCATGATGTGTTATGATATAATGATTTCTCAATTTATACATGTTTATGATGTATATATATGCATGATATATGAGATGAGATGAACTCTATTTGATGAATGATTATATAAATATGATGTACAATACAATTTATACATGTGAATGAATGTTTATGTATGCATGTTTTATTTTTATGATTTTCTGATGCAAATATGTATGAAATGATGTATGAAATATTGTTTTTGTGAATGTCAAAATATACTCAGTCATGTATGCGAAAAGACATGAACCATTTGATACTTTGCCAGCTTTTGAAAAATCTATGAATGTAAAATGCAAATTCTAACATGAATGCAATCTATACTAACCATGTAGGATATCCATACAATATTGCCATTTGGAGAGCTTATTTGTGCTTTTTGTATCATCATAGAGCATTTGAAATGTTGAAAGTTAATACAAGCATCAAAGGGTATGTTGGCACCAGTGATGACCTGAGTATTGCTTTCATAATTTTTGATATAGCAAGTTAATACAAGCATCTAGGTATAATTGAACGAGATGACCTGAGTATTGCTTGCATAAACAGACAAGAGTTAACCCATTTCCCATGCAAATTCTGAAATGTCATCAATGATCCATAATAGAGCATGTCTCATGACCAATTTGCATAGTACTTTTGATTTCCTCGCAAACAGCAGACAAATAAAAAGCATACTCCTTCCTTGCTTTTCTAGTTCAGTACATCATTGAATTGCTCCAGAGATATGATAGAAAAATCAAACAACCATTCAAATTTTGCTTAAAGTATTTCAAAAATTTATTCAAATTAAGATCATCCAATTTGGTTATCATCATTGATGTTCTCATTTTGACATTTATTTGGAACATGTTGTTTTGATGTCCATTGGCATTGAATAAGCATGTTGTGGTTGATTTGATATAACAATGTTTGTTGTATTTTGGCAAACTATTTTGTGTCTGTTTGTGATGTTCAAAAAGCTTATTGCCCCTTTCTTGTACAATCTATATTTCAGCTTTTGCCCCCAGTGTAAACACAACCTAAAGATGAAAGATATGTACAAATTTCATCAAGCCATGATGAAACATAAGGATCCCTGTCATATGATATGGATATAAAAGATATATACAGATGATAGATATGGATGGATGATGTCAAAAGTGAATACAAGACATAAGCTAATAGATGGAGGAGCCCATTTTGATCACAAGTAGCGCCTATTTGCCAGGTTTTCACCACTTGTTTTTATTGCACTTTTTCATGATTTTTCTGATTTTTTTTTTTTCAGAACTTTTTATGATTCAGACATAGAATTTCTTCAAATGAATGCTATTGATTGACTCTTCAAACAGGTCCCCTTCTGACGTAGATAACTGATATGCACCAGAACTGTATGCTGCAATGATGACAAATGGACCAAGCCAGTTTGGTTCAAATTTCCCTTTCTTTTCTCTATCTTGCTGATTATATGGATTTTATCTTAAGACTAAGTCACCTACTTGAAATGTCCATGGTTTAACTCTGTGATTGTAACTACGAGACATAACCTGTTGATAACCCTTCAAATGATCAGCTGCATGTTGACGTCTTTCATCTAACAGTTCTAACTCTTGCAGACGAGAAACTCTGTAATCTTCATCACTTATCAATCCCTTGAGTGAGACCCTAAGCGAAGGTATTTCAACCTCTAGTGGTAAGATTGCTTCTGCTCCATAAACCAAGGCATATGGTGCAGCTCCTGTTGGTGTGCGAATGCTGGTTCTGTATGCCCACAAAGCTGGATTTAATTGGACATGCCAATCATGACTGACATCATTTACTATCTTCTTCAAGATCTTCAAGATTGTTTTGTTGGAAGCTTCTGCTTGACCATTACCCTATGGATAGTAAGGTGTAGAGAACCTGTGTTGGATGTGAAATCTTTCACAAAGTTCATCCACATCTTGATTCTTGAAAGGAATTCCATTGTTAGTGATGATAGAATTAGGAATTCCATATCTACAAATGATATAATTTAGGATAAATGAAGATATTTGTTTACCAGTCACTGTTGTCAAAGGAACAGCTTCAATCCACTTTGTAAAATACTCTGTAGCTGTAATGATGAATTTATGACCATTTGATGATGAAGGATGAATTTTTCCAACAAGATCTAGTCCCCACTGAGAAAAAGGCCATGTTAGAGTGAAAGGTTGCAATTCCTGTGCAGGTGCATGAATTAGATTCCCATGGATCTGGCATTTAGAACACTTCTTGACAAAAGTAAAAGAATCTTTTTCCATGGTAGGCCAATAGTATCCCATTCTGACAAGTTTCTTGGCTAAGGTCAAACCACTTGAATGAGTTCCACAAATACCACCATGAACCTCTTGTAAGGCTTTTTCAGATTCGTTACATTCAAGACATCTAAGGAGTGTACCATCAAGACCACGTCGGTAAAGGATATCGACAATTAAGGTATAACGGGACGATTGGCAGATGAAATTCCTTTTTTTGTTGCGGGATAAATCTGAAGGTAAGATGTTATCTTTCAAATAGGTATAAGTCTTGCCATATAAAGGTGAATCAGAACCAGTTAAATGATATATGACTTGGGTCTCAGGATTATCATAGTCAGGGAAAAATAATTGTTCCACCAAGAATTCATGCTTGATTTGATCTTCTGATAGTTGTAATAAGGAAGCAATGGTAGCCATTGCATCCACAGCTTTATTATCAATCCTTGAGATTTGTGAAAACTTGATTGACACAAAATACTTCTTATAATCATCCACCATGTTTTTGTAAGGTAACAACTTATCATCTTTAGTTTGATAGTCATCATTAATTTGATTAATGACAAGTTATGAATCACCATAGACCTGGAGCTCTGCAATCTGCCATTCTAATGCTATTTTCAATCCTATGAGCAATGCCTCATATTCAGCTATTTTATTTGTGCAAGGAAACATCAATCGATATGATCGTGAAATGGTATGTCCTTCAGGTGTAACAAAGAGAATCCCTGCCCCCGAACCATATTGTGTATAAGATCCATCAAAGTACAATGTCCATGATTTCTGAATTGTTGCTGTGAAGACATCTGCATCAGGAAACTCAATGTACATTGGATTTTCTTCTTGTAAAGGTGCTTCAGGCAACTGATCTGCAATGACCTGTCCTTTAATAGCTTTTCGATCTACATAATGAATGTCAAACTCACTTAAGATCATTACCCACTTTGCAAGTCTCCCTATTAAAGTAGCTCTGCTCAGTAAGTATTTAAGTGGATCAATCTTGGTTATCAACTTAACTATATGAGCCAACATATAATGCCGCAACTTTTGAGAAGCAAACACCACTGCAAGGCAAGCTTTTTCAATGAAACTGTAGTTTAATTCATGACTTGTTAGAGTTCTGCTGATATAGTATATAGCCCTTTCTTTGCCTGTAGAATCTTCTTGTGCTAGCAATGCTCCTAAGGATACTTCTGTTGCTGAAATATAGAGTATGAGTGGCTTTCCTGGAATGGGTGGAATTAACACTGGTGGGTGCATAAGATATTGCTTGATCTGATTGAATGTTGCTTCACATTTGTCTTCCCATTTGAATGGGACATTCTTATGCAATAAATGCGTAAATGGCAAGCTTTTGTCTACCAGTTGAGCTATAAACCGCCTGATGGACTGTAGTCGTCCTTGCAATGATCGAAGCTGACTGATATTTCGTGGTGGCAGCATGTCCATTATAGCTTGTACTTTTTCTGGATCAACCTCTATGCCCTTTTCTGAAACAATGTATCCTAGGAGTTTTCTAGATGTAACACCGAAGACACATTTCTTTGGATTAAGTCGAACATTGAACTTCTCCATTCTGGTAAAGATTTTTGATAAGATTTCCAGATGTTCTTCTCGTGTGTGAGATTTGGTGAGTAAATCATCAACATAGTCTTCCATG
Source organism: Sequoia sempervirens (assembly GCA_007258455.2). NCBI lineage: Eukaryota > Viridiplantae > Streptophyta > Pinopsida > Cupressales > Cupressaceae > Sequoia > Sequoia sempervirens. The sequence goes on along the minus strand of VDFB02270651.1, from coordinate 521,540,325 downwards.
AATGTATGCATCATGTCATGAAAAATGGTTGTCATTGCTCTTTGATAACTGGCTCCAGCATTCTTTAACCCAAATGGAATTACATTCCAGCAATAGGTACCCCAAGGACATGTGAATGCTATTTTATCTTGATCCTCTGGTGCAATCTTTATTTGGTTGTATCCTGAAAATCCATCCATTAATGAATACATTGCATGGCCAACAGTTAAATCGATAATCATATCTATGTTGGGAAAAGGAAAGTCATCTTTAGGACAAGCCTTATTCAAATCTCTGAAATCTGTACAAACTTTGATCCTTCCATCTAGCTTTGAAACAGGTACAATATTGGAAATCCATTCTGCATAATCAACAGTTCGAATGAATCCAACATCCAAAAGTTTCTTTAATTCCTCTTTGACCAATAATGCAACATGTGGATGCATTTTTCTAAGCTTTTTCCTCACAGGTTTTACCCCTGCCTTGATAGATAAATGATGCATTATCAGATTAGGATCTAACCCTGGCATATCAGCATATGACCAAGCAAAGTTAATTTGATTCTCTTTCAAGAATTCCATGAATTTTAGGACTTCTTCAACTGTTAATGATGCTGCAAGTTGCAAAATTTTTGGCTGCTCTGCTGTACTTATATTGATTGATTCTGTTGGTTCGATCAAAATAGAAGATCTTTCATGATAATGCTTGGGAAGAGTGTCAAGTTTCTCATCTTTCAGTGCCTCAGAAAGGTTTTCACTGTCAGATTCGCTCTTTATTTTTCTCTTGTTGTGATCTATCACTGCCATTTTTCAGTTTTCACCAATAGATCCATCTTTTATTTCATTTATTTTGTAGCTAAGAGACTTGACACCCTCCTTATCAAAATCATGAGTACGAAATTCTTGGATGAAACAATTGTTTTCTTCATTAGAGGAACAAAGGAAATTTATAATGTCCTCATCATCATGGAATGTAGGGATATGGATAAGTGCGTCAATGTCCCAATCAATAAGTTCTGGATAAACTAAAGGCATGGGATCATTAGGTTGGGTAAGGTCTTGAATTGTCAAAGTCATGATGCGACTATCATCCTCATGGTAGACAAGGTCTATGAGGGTATTCTCCTGTTGATCATCAATTGCATTAGAATCTGAATCGTCCTCACTTGAGTCATGATCGCTTTGTAAAACATAATCAAGTGGAGGCCTTGAACCTTCTCCTTGAATGAAAATAGGTGCATATTTATGTATGGTATCAACTTGTTTGTCTCTCCAAAATTCATCATTATAAATGGTGTCCCATTCATATTCATTGGAATCAGTATCTGAACTATTCTGCAATTGGAAAATTGATTCATGAGGTTTATCTGACATTGATCCTTCTTCATGAGCTGATTGTGCTTGTTGTGAAGTATAGTCTTCTTTATCTTTACCATATCCAAGTCCTGTTTTATCACTTGAATGCTTTGAAATAGGTTGAATTGGTTCCACAATTCCTTCTCTTCTTTTTCCTATAGGACCATTTCCTTCATAGCCCATTTTCTGCATGATAGCGTATCCCTTACCATATTGTTCTGTAGGTAACCTAATATGCAAGAGAGATTCATCTTCATCTTTGTATAGCCAATTTAGGATGTCCCTATCTTCAGCTTCTTCTTCAGTGGTATTGGCTCTAATGAATTTTATGTCAAACTTTGTGATTGGCACAGAAGCTTGGGATGTAGAGGTTGTTGCAATCTTTTGATTTGATAAGGTTGGCTGACCATGTGACCTTGGAGAAGGAGGTAAGGTAGAAAGAGATAGTGAATATTCACCAACTCCTTTGTCTTTAAAATTTAGCTTAGTATCAAGATTCTTTGTCAATTCTTGCAGCTGGCCTTGTAGATTGGAAGAAGAAACAACAAGAGCCTCCCTATTGTGTGGCACAAAGGTATCTTGAGTTGCTCGAAGATTTGAACAAGTTTGGGTACTATTGTAATCGGCTTGTATAGTTATTTCTTGTCCATCATATGGAAACTTGATGCATTGATGATATGTTGATGGCACTGCCTGCATATCATGAATCCATGGACGACCCAAAAGTATGTTATAAAAAGATCCCGATCTAGAACCTAAAAAAATGTGTTCTTCACAACAGGTCCCACTCTGATAGGCAGCAATATTAATCCCTTAGAAGCTCTTTCTTCATCATCATATGCTTTGATAGTTATTTTCCTTCGTGGATCAATAGCATTTTCTGAAATTCCCAAGGCATGTATTAGCTTTAAGGTACAAATGTTTAAACTAGCTCCTCCATCTATTAAGACACGTCTAACTCGGTGTTTATGGATCATGACTTCAAGATAGAGTGATGAATTATGTGGATGTGTCATGGAAGCATCATCTTTGTCAGAAAATGAAAGACAAGTGGGGGAAGACAAATGTCCCACCATGGCTTGAAATTTGTTTACATCCAGATCAGTATCAACAGTTGTGTTTACAAGAGCTTCTTCTAAAATATTCTTATGTATGGGGGATATTTTGAGAAGTTCAAGGATGGAGATTTGAGCTGATGTTTTTCTCAATTGATCAACCAGATTATATTGATTTGGAGAAGGAATAGTTGTCTTAGATGAACTCCCTTTTAAAACAACTTTTGCTTGTCCTCTCGTAGTCACATTAACTTGTTGATATTCTTGTTTTCCTTTGATTTTGATAACATTAACTCTTTGATCATCAACATAAATGTGACGGATTATATTGTCTTCAACATTATGTATGCTTTTGGCTTTGATATCTGATGCTTCCCCCTTTTGATAGTTTGGTAAAGGATCTTTGAATGCTTGATGATCGTCATTGGTATGATGTCCTTTGATTGTAATAGTGCCATTGTCAATTAAATCTTGTACAAGATTTTTCAAAGCTTGACAATTATTCGTTCTATGACCTTTACATTGATGATAATTGCAATAATACGAGTCATTCCATGATGGTGGTTTGACTCATGGCTCATAATCTCTTTGTGGTGGTAAGGTGATAACCTTATTATCAAGAAGCTCCCTGAGAGCATACTTAAGAGATTGACCCAAGGCGGTAAAATTCTGTCGATTTGAAAAGAATGGAGGTCTAGACGGATTTGATGTTTGGGTATTGCCAAGATTGCTATTGAAATTACCACGATTTTGATTGGTATTTTGATTGGTCATGCTCTCTTGCTTGAAGGTTTGTCCTTGTTGATTGTTGTTTCCTTGTTGATTTGTATTTCCTTGTTGATTTGTTCGTGGAGCACTTGATAAATTAAAGATAGATGGTCTTGTTCGTAGATTATTTGCATCCACTATACCATCATTGACAACATTTTTGTTTCTGTTCCAAAACCTTGTTTTATCGTTGTTGTTTTGGTTTGATGTACTTGGATTATCAAGTTTTATCACTCCTCGTTTAACCAAGGCCCCTTCAATTGTGATTGCATTTTCAATCAATTTTTCAAAGTTGTGAGGACAATGAAGATTAAGCCTATAGCTTAATTCTTGATCTAGGCTATTGATGAAGATATCCATCTTTTCCTTTTCAGGAATAGGACGGGAATATTGTGCAAATAACCTTCTCCACCTTTGCAAGAACGTAGTGAAGGGTTCTCCTACTTTTTGTTTTACTTTACAAAGATCAAGCATTGTAATCTAATGTTGAATGTTGTAGGAGTATTGTGATATAAACTGATTTATCAACTCCTCAAAAGTTTTGATGGGTGGAGTAATCTTGGAAAGCCACTCCATGGATTGTACACCTAGACTTCGTGGAAATAATCGCATTAAGTATGTATCATCATAGGCGAATTCTAGACTCATATTTCAGAAATCCCTCACATGGTCAATGGGATCAATTTTTCCATTGTACCTATCATACTTAGGAATCTCACAATGTTTTGGAAATGGGATCATTTGAAGACTCCTATCAAATGGATAAGGAGATATGTCTTCCAAAACATATTTCTTTGTTGTACCCCCTTGCATTTCTTTTATTTGCCCTTGTAATTCTTTTATCTGTTGAGTAAGGGCACTAAAGTCAGTAGGAGGAGTTTCAGGATTTTGCTTAATCCCTTCTATGTCAAAATTGTGAGGTAACTTAGCTCCTTGATTAGCTAATGAAAGAAAATATCTTTCTTTGTTTCGTTCTAAAATCCTTTCCATAAGAGTATGGAATTGAGGATCTTGTTCTGCTTCTTGAAGCTTTTCTTTTGTTAATTCGTCAAGATTAAATGTATCCTGCTCTTTTTAGTATGGTCACCCATTTTGCTTGTAGTGGTTTCTCCCTCATCTTTTTCTATGTGTTTTTGAGATCTCGTGAAGACAGGCATAAGTTTTGTTCCAAATTCTTACTCACTTTTGATCAAAAGAATGTGAAATAGTGCAATTATGTGATAGATATGAAAGTCAGGATAGAATGAAGATTCTATGACTTGAAAAGTTTCTAACCTTTAGCTTGTGTTGTTCCCTAATTGGAAGGATGAAAATCCTGTTGATGGGAATTTAAGCAAAAGATCAAGAAGATGATGATTTTGCACTTTATAAAGTTTTGATCATAATTTTGTAAAAGGATGGATTTAGTGACGAATGCCTAATGTGATCTGAGTTCTCTATTGCAAAATTTGATTTGGACGAGTAGAATATTCAATTGCAGGTTGGGGAATATAATAGAAACGAATGCTGACTATGGTTATGCCTTTGAGAAAGGGCTTCTTTGAAAGTAAGCTTGTGAGTACAAGGGTTCTATAGCATAATCAATCAGAAAGACCTCTAACACAATCATGATACCTATGAAGAAAGGTTCTATATTTGAGTAAAACTTTGCTTTGATACAAAAATCGTTGCTTCTTCAATAGTTTCTTGTGGTTAAGGGGTTTCTTTGGCTTTTTAATCCTTTTGAAAACAGACTTCTTTACAAACATTGTGGATTTCCAATCTCGTAACATGAGAGTAATCAATGTGATAGTGAGTGTTGGATGATCTTGTCTGAATTAGTGTATTGAAAACACATCAAACAAGTTGTAGAATAGTTGTCTTAAGTCCTATGCTAAACATCAAGTGTATGACCAAAATGTTTTTCAAAAATTTTTTTAACAGGTTTTACACATGATAAGCATTTCAAACAGACTCACTCTTAGTTCTCAAGTAGGTCATCATAGTAATCAACAACCCACATCTTAAAACTGTGTTGACTCACACAGCCGTGTCACCCCCGAAAGGGCGCCCGTGTTTTTGTCTTTTCCAGGTGTGTACTTAGAGTGACGGAAGTGGATACTGGATCCCCTGAGCAAACAATCCTTGGTAGTTATATGGTGAGTATCTTGGGGGTAGATTCTTCCCTCCCCTGCACTGTGATTAATATGATGTTCGGAAACCGACTCGGTAGGATACTACACTAAGTTCTTAGTAAGGGTTTCCATTCAGTGCGGCAAATGATAGACTCCCTCGAGAGACCTCCCTACCTTTAGAACAAAGGCTTTGGGGATGGTTATCAATGCACACTATCGTCGAATGGGATTTTCATCAACCATCCGCTTTTGATTAGAGTGGGTTGGAAAACTTGGCTTTAGCTGTTCCCACTTAGGTCGTTCCCGTAGGGTGAGTACTTTTTCCCACTATGGTAGGCCTTCTAAAAGGTGTTAATAAAACTATAAAATGCATAAAGTAAAATAGGTGAGTTTGGCATTTTGATCACCCAGTTAAGGGGAGAGCATAGGCCTATCAACAAAGCAAACAAAGATTTATTTTAAGCCCAAAATACAATTTTCTATGCTAAGTGAAGATGTTGCTTCACACAAACACGAAATTTCTTTTTAGCCCCAAAATCAAATGTGAAATGTCTACCCTAGGATTGCTTCATTTTAAGTTTAAGATGTCTACCTTAGGATTGGTTTGTTTTAATTTAAAATTATCAACTGTCCGCGGTTGCGTCGGATTCAGTTAAACTGTATTTATATTACAAATTACAACTTACTGGTTTTCTAAAATTGCGCTATAACAGTCCTCACGGGCGCTACAGGATTCATCATAGGTGCTGCAAAAATCCTTAAGGGCACTGCAAAAATCTTTATATGCGCTGCAGGATGGCTCATAAGCACTGCAAGATAGATTATTAGCGCTGCAGGATGTATCAAATGCGTTGTAGGATTTCTTGAGGGCACTGCAGGATTGTGTAAGAGCACTGCAGGAACTCTCACGGGCGCTGCAGGAACTCTCAAATGCGCTGAACTGGGTATACACTTTCTGAAATGAGTTTCTTGCGCTAATCCGCTGTTTGTGGCCGTAACCTGTCAAAGAAACCTGTAAAAAGATGTTAGAAACAGGGGCAAGAGCCCCACAGTGGGTGCCAAAAATGTGTATGTTAGATTTATGCAATCAAATTGAAAACAAAAACACACAATTGATAGAACTTTAAACTAAAGAAAGCTGAAATGTAATTGAAATAAAACAGAAATTTCTTCAGAAGCGTTCCATCTTTCTCTATCTCTAGAGATTTGTTCGAAGCTATTGCTCTCAGATTGTGTAAGCTCAGCTTCTCCAAATGGCTGTCTGCAGAATGAGTATGCAAAGGAAATTCTATCCTAGATGCTGGTGAAAGTGAAAATGTTGACAGATATGGACAGGGGCTGTGAATTATGCACAGGGGCTGTAGATGGAGTATGCTATGATATGAAATAGATATGCCATGATTCTATACTATGTTATGATGCTTGAACACTATGAATGCTAAAAGGCTTATGCAAATTGACTATAATTTTCCTACTGAAAGCTTCTATCTCAATTCAAAGACCCAACAGTCTTATTTATAGTTTTTCTTAGGCAAAATCCTCGCTGGCAAGGATCAACGACTATGAAGTTATCTGGTAAAATTGAAAGGTGAGAGATGGAGAGGTTGAGAAGAAGATGGAAGATGTTGAGAGGTTGGAGAGAAGGATGGATGCCTGTCTTCAACTCACAAGAACAAGCCTGCACAGAAACAGAGGAATTTAATTTTTCTATTTCGGCAGTTTGTTTCACGGCTGTTGAAGATAATTTAAATAAATAAATAAATTTATTTAATTTCATTTATTGAATTTCATTTTTGATTTTTGCACTATGGAAGATTTAATTAAATATTTTGTAATATTTAATTGTAATGTGACTTTAGAATAATTAATTAAATATTTTAGAAATATTTAATTGCAAATTGATATTAGAAGAATTTAATTAAATATTTTGAATATTCAATTGTGAAAGGATTTTAGAAGAATATATTTAAAAGAGAGGAATATTTAATCTTTATTTGAATAAAATATCCAAGTCAAGATTATTGATAATTAATATAAATAAATCATAATGTTTATTTAATTAATTAAGAAATGAATAAGAAAAGATGATTAAATAAACTTATTTATTTAATCGAAATGAAAGAATGAACAAATATAAATAAATTATTTAAATTTATTTATACGTAGATGGAATTCGGAGATTTAATTAAATATTAAAAATATTTAATTAATTACCAGACAATGCGATGTGACCATTTTTAGGTGTATACAGTCACCAATCTAGAACTTTGATGTAAATTTAGAAGAGTAATTTATAAATTTTAATAATATCTATAAAATTTTAAGAAAGTGAAATGTTGATGTGGAATTGCTAAGATAATAAAATATAAATATTTAAGATTAAGTTTAAGTTAGTATAATTCTTATTTTGATTTTCTTATAAAATTTGATGAAATATTTTCACAATGTAATATTGCTCTATCTTCATATCACTAAAATTATAAAATACATATTATTCACTCTTCTTATTCATTTTTATAAATTATTTATCTAATAATTTCAACCCTAAATTAATATGAATAATTCTCAATTAAATAATAAACTTCTTTATTTTTTATTTTATGTTTATTTATATAATATAGATAAACACATCTAAACTATATAAATCATAGGAAAAAACTAACAAATACCATCGTCTTTATAATAAAAGAACATCAACTAATCAACTATTCTTTCCAAAAATAGGTTGTTATTTTAACTAGAGATATAATCATGAATATAAATTTTGTTCCAAGTGTAGTGGAGGAAAATGCATACCCTTACATTTTCACACTTGTTTGGGTCTTCCTTGCTTTATTTATCCCTATTTATGTCTTAATTGGTCCTATTTTGCATCCACAAGCCCAATGAAATATATACTTTTTTGGCTAATCTCGACAATCATCAATGGATAAATGATAATTTAATGATTCTAGCTGTGTGTCCCTAATTTTTGGGTTGGGACTAAGGCACCACCTAGGGAATATTTTTCCTCCAAAGGTCTTGGGACCCTGATTTCAAGTGTTCCTTAAGGTGGCCCCTTTTTGGAGTTTGTGCCTTGAGTTTCATGCCTTGGGACTAAGACGCCACCTACGACATCTTAGTCCCCCTTGAGGTATTTTTAGGATTTAATTTCAAATCTTGGCGGGATTTAGCCTCATTTCACTAACAAATTCATATGTCGGCTTGTTGTGGTGTAATCTTGGGATATTAAGCATAGATAAGTATAAATACAAGGTTCCCTCTCTCATTTTCTCCTAACACACAATCTAAGCATCCAAGCATTCAAGAGAAATTCATCAAGCATTTGGAGCCATCATCAAGATTCAAGATGCATCATATCAAGGATATTCTTGCATCATGTGTGTTTTTGAGCTAACATTTGTGATGTAGGGTTTTGATTCAAACAAGCAATTCAATTCAACATCTATCAAGCATTCCTTTGATTCAAGATCAATATCCAAGCTAGCCAGTCCACACAAGTTTGTAGACTTCATAACAAGGGTTTGGTGAGTTGTAACATTGTTTATTCATCATTTCTCTTCATTATTCTATTTCATTTCAAGGTTTAATTACCAACAAGGGGTTTGACCAAGGCAAACCCAATTTACTAACAATTAACAAGTTTTTCCTCTCTTGCTTGTATGTGTTTGTAGATTTAGGTTGAAGACTTGAAGAACATTTGAAGTGAAAAGTTGCATTGTAAAGTTGTCATGTTCATGGAAACTCACCTACAGGTAGAATCCGAAAGTTTTAGAACCTGATATTCGAGAAGAAGGAAGTGCAGATCTTGAGCCTTAGGATCACATTTAGAAATTCTAGAAATTCAAGGTGGGACTAAGTCACCACCTAGGGCATCTTAGTCTTCCTAAAGGTATTTTACAAAAAATCTTCTAGATCTAGTTATGGCATTCGAAGATTTTGCATCTGCCCTGAAAAATAGTTTCGGGACTAAGACAACAATAAGGGGCATCTTAGTCCTCCATAACACTTTTTGACAGTATTTTTGCATTTCCAGAATCCTTGTTGCATTTGAAAACTTCCTAGGTACACACATCATAACTTTTTGTTGCATAATTTCATCATTTGCATCCTTCATTTATCTTGCACTATTAGGTTTTGCGAGTTGAATGTTTAGTTGTCTTTTCCAAGCTTTTTCTTGGTGGTGAAGCCCTTAAAGTTGAAAGAACCCCCTCCTTGATCTTCCTTGTTGAGAATTGACTCACCTTTAAGGTTGATATTCAATCCAATTGGGATTCCTAGGACATTATTGAGTGACCAAGAGAGAATAGGAGTGGGCATTTTCCATTACATTTCCAATTTTCCCTTTGGTTCACCAATATAATGCATTTTTAAATAGAAAATCATACACAACACAAACTCTTGTACTTTTTACAAAATACCACTATGTAATTAGGAAGAAAAATCATTATTCTATGGTATATTATGTTTTCCTTGATGTTTGTTCACATTTATGGGTATGTGTTGAATCATGATGGGCCAAAAAGTGGCGATATAATAGGTATTTGTAGGGTATGTGGCTGACAACTTTTTTTTACCCGAAATTGATGAAACGGAAAGGGTTTTTAAAGGAGATTCTCAACTTTCCACCAATATAAATTATGCTTTATTTTGAATTTAATACATAATTATTATTAATTTTCTATTTTAATTGTGACTAAAGTCTTGATTGATAGGCTGATTGAAAAACATCTATAGCTTTCAAATGGTATCACATTTTTTGAATCCAAAGCATGCGTCACATTCTATGCTTCACACGCTATAGGATTAAAAAAAAAAATGAATTTCATGAAGTTTTGACCGTTAAGGTGGTTAGACAAAGTTTTTATATTTTTAAAATTTGTAATAAAAATCATGATTAATTATTTACTTTGAAAAATTAATTACCAAATATGCATCACATCGGGACATGAGTCCTCTACTTATATCTAAAATATTATAAAAAAATATTATCATAAATTATTGTGGTTAGGGTGGTTAGACAAACACCTACTTATTTTTTCCCTGAAATTTAAGTGCTACTGCATTGAAATTTCAAATTTTCACCAGATAGATTTTTTTTTCTTTTAAATAAGCCTAGTAGTTTAGAAACTATATTCAATTTTATACAGATTCTATTCTTACACATTTTTGAAATAATATAGATAACTTATTCAAATTTTTACGTCAAGTTGCCTAACTTTGATTTTTCTAAATTTTTTGCCACTTAAGGGCCTGTTTTTTCCACGATGATCCTGCACATACCCTTATATGTTGTAAAGATTGTACTCATCTAAAATATTTTAATTTACTTCTCATCAAATGTCTATGAAATAACTACTCGATCTTTTATTTTATAGCTCTTTTTTAAAATTATAAATGTAAATCTTTAAAATTATTGAATATTTTCCTTAATTAGAATTTTGTTTTTAAAGTCTTGTTGATATTCTTTGCTATAGTGTGGAGTTTAATGCTTTTCCAATATGGTTTTTAAAATAATAAAACTAGTTAACATTAGGAGCTATTTTAAATTTACTTCATCTAGGAGTGACACTTCCTCATCGACAGATTGACATCATTGAAATATCAGACAACAGTTCCCTTGGTATTCCAATAGTGTCATATCCTCAAACAACTAGGATGAAAATCTTGCAAGTCTTATAGATCTCTTGAACAAAATCACCATTAGTTGCATTGAAATTTTGCAAAAAACAAACACTTGTTCCAAATATACGTAATGTGTGGGGTTGGGCGATGCAGTCAACGAAAGAAACACTGTATGAATTCCATTCAACTTGTTACAAGTTGGTACCATTTTGTACATTTCTACGAGAAATTCAAGCTAACGAGCATTATGGGTAGGGTGGTGCTCCATACATCAGACGTGCATTCGAGAACTATATAAACAATGTTTGATAAACTTTTTTTTCTTGAAATGTGTATATGATGCAATGTTGTAATGTGAATATGAGGACACCCAACTATGACTAGTGTACTACTTTTTTTGAACCTCCTATGATAGATGTTATTTTCCTAGTGCAACAAACAAGGTTGTGTTCCTTGCAGTAAAAATACATTCCTCAAGTTCCTATAAAGTATGTAGTACACATCCACTTCCCAACTATGTAAATCGCATGTTATAATGAAACAAAATTATGTCATCTATTAACTATAGAAATGCCTTATTTGTACTTATTGTTATACATATGCAATAGTGTTGGTACTTTTCTCTCATGCTTTCCCTTTTACACTTAATGGCATCGCATTCGACCTATGTAGCATTCTTAAAATTTTTACACATGGTTGTAATTATTAATATAAATAGGAAAAAAAAAGTGCTTTTTTTTTAGTAAATCTATATATTTACAACCCTTTCACATATAATTTTTCAATGCTTTATCAAATTTGTTAACCCTATTTACCATTATAATTAAAAATATATACACCCATTTTTTATTTAAAAGTTCAACCTTCTTCAACAATAGAATGCTAATTAGTTTGAATTAAAACTAAGCCTTATTTATAATAAACATTGAAATCATCAATTGTACCATACAACTCATTTTTAACAAAACCATTTGTTCGTTGTCTCATGGAATGTGCTCGTCACCTTTTGTACTCTTTCTTACGTCCACATGATCAAATCAGTATCAACCAACTAATTCCTTGTCAAAACTACAATATAATTATTATGTACAGGTATGTTTCCATTTCCTTATTCCACCTTTAAAGTTATTGTTTACCTTTGATCTATTGTATTCGATTTGCATCTTTTAGTGTTTTTGTTGACAAGGAAAGCAACAAATAGACTACCTTTAAATGGTTACTCCATTATATTTTCTTTCAACTCCATTCAATTTAAACAACAAAGGAAAATTGCATGCATTTTCCATTTGCATGCTTTTACAAGTAACATCCACTTTTGAGTTATTATATTTTTACTTAGAAACCATAGGTTACTTATCAACTCATTAGATATTATATGAATATTTTATCTCCTTTAAGTTATGTCTATCTCTTAGACGCAAAATGCAATCGCATTAATGATTGAGGACAACAAAAACATACATCCACAAAAACATACATCCACATGTCTGAAAGTCTTCACTATTGCAAGTTTATTTTTTTCATACATTTTACAATGAATTGTGATTATAGGTAAATTTCTTAAAAATATAATACAATTGTTGTGAGTTTGGAACAAATTTGATATGATATCTTCTTTTATTTGTATACAATTCTTAAAAAAAAGATTTGTTCAAATATTTTCCTTCACATATAGTTGAAAAATGCTTATAAAACTTACTTTTCATTACCGTTTGTTTTAAAAATTTCTCTTTATACACAAAAACATCATACACAAAGTATTGTACATTTTAAAAAAACCACTACGTATTTAGGAAAATAACAAATAATTATTTTATGGTATGTTTTTCTTCTAAAATGTTTTTTCACACTTATATGTTCTCAAGGTTGCACTCGTATACAAATGAACCAATCTGTCAAATTTCCCTTTTGTAGGGACAATTCACATTTTAAAAATTACCTAATTATAATATTTCAATCTGGACGTAAACTTAATGATAACAACATTCAATCTTTTTGCAAAACCTAATTATCATATTTCCACTTACTCAGAAGCACATTTAATAAACTACATTCCAAAAAAATAATGGCAACGTTAACTGCAAATGCCATTTTAGATATTCTTGTAGGCATACTAGTTTGAGCCCTATTTTACAAGTTGCATCTATTGACTCCATTGAATAGTCTCATTCTACACTTGTCAAATACCGTGTTCAACTTTTTGATGGTTTACACACACATCATGCAATTTACCCCTTGATCAATTCAACAATCTTGTTTTGGAGGAGGCTTTAGTGAAAGGTTCTATTGTCCTACTAAAACAATGTACTTCCAAGATGTTCCATAAATTTATGTACGTCCACCCTTTCCCAAAACTATTTATTACTCTTTTTTATTCTCTTGAATGCTCATACTAAATGAATCACTTTTTCAAATTGTAAGGCTATCATAATTGAAAATTTTGAATTAATTTCAAACAATGCACCATTAATTGGGACTCCAACTCCTCTCCTATAATTTAGAAGCTCCCTACCATCAAGTAGCTCTCAAACCCCATTGGGATTCTCTTAGTCTACAAATGATTCATTGCACGAAGGTGGAGACCATCATACTCAACATAGTATATCCCCTTTTTAACCAATTCCCATCAAAATGTTAACCCCATACCATAATCATTGGTCCATTGAGGGTCGATCCTTAACGAAATCTCCAATCCATGAATTTAAAAATGTTGAACGTGACAAAAAAGTTTTTAGATTTGATTTCATAGACATGGTAGGCTCTGGAATACATGTTTCCTACTTCAATGATCTCGTTGATGAGTTCTACCATGCTATTCACTCTAATAGTCATTATGTGATCTCCAATGGTCACATCAAAGTTGTGAACACAAAATATAGTAGCTCCACACATCCCTACGAAATATTTTTCCATAGCTCATCAACAATAACCCCTTCAATATCCTTGAACTCCACAATACCCACACATATGGTCTTCCACATTAAGAGAATCGATTCATTATCCTCATTGCCAATCAATTCCCTTGTTGATGTCATTGAAATACTCTTAGCTATCTCCTCTACATCAACCATTCATAAAAGAGATGGTACAAAGACAATCAAATGTACTACTACAATCGTAGACATGTTGTGTTGTACCACTAATGTTACACTTTGGGGTCATCATTGTCAAATTAATGGGATACAGATATGTGATATGCCTATACAACAAAACCCTCATGTTCTTTTGATTAAATAAGGACATATTACCTCTTAGTGTGGGGGAGGTATTGATACTATTTTCCCAACTACAATTATAATGAACCAAAATTTAGCAGAGGCCTCAAGCTTACAAACTTGTTATTCCAGTATAGGAATTGGCAAGCCCTTTAATTCCTTGTCAAAAAACCACCTTTCTTCCAAAAAGTTTGCAAATCTAGTCAATATTTTTTCTCTTGCAAATACAAGCTTTCTTGAGAAGAAAATTGTTTGCATAAATGCCTCCATTGCAAAAATACTCCTTGACAACTTCTATTACCTTTCATGCCCTCTTTTGGTGGATAATAAAAAGTATAAGAAAAAGTTTTTGCATACTTCCCCAAGTACTTTTCGCTGCCCAAAGTGCTCTATAGATCTCCCTAGATGTGACTTTAGCTACATGCTCAAAATCGACTTGAAAGATGCAATAGGGGAACTCCTAAAAGTTATTGCATTTGAAGGACCAATGAATTTCTTAATGGGTGTTTCTGCAGAAGATTTTGAGCTACTACTAGCTGAACCTAATGTTGCTAAAGACATTTTGGACCATGTTGGTAACCAATTTTTCATTGACCTGACCATAAAAATGATTCCATTTGGTGGACAAAAACACAAAGCATTGTTATTATTGGCATTAAGCCCATTTAAATGTTACACTTCACTCTTCTAAGCAGTATTGTAAGCTTTCAATACCCATATATGTAAACATGATAAAAAATTGCAAATTTTTTTGTATTATCCAAAACATTGCATGTCCATATATGCAAAGTTACGCGTACTTTTTCTTCCAAATTAGTTATTCATAACATATGTTCTTATATGTCAATGATTGTGGTATTTCACATATAAAATTGAAATAACATATAAAAATGAACACCGTCTTGGTTTCCTCTTGTATTCCAAATTATTTTATCACACCATGTTATCTCTTGTCATTCTATAATATATATATATATATATATATATACGGGTGTGCAAAATCATCATGGAAAAAACAGGCCCTTAAGTGGCGAAAAATTCAGAAAAATCAGAGTTAGGAAATTTGACGTAAAAATTTGAATAAGTTATCTATATTATTTCAAAAATATGTAAGAATAGAATCTATAACAAATTGAATGTAGTTTCTAAACTACTAGGTTTATTTTAAAAAGAAGTATTTGGTGAAAATTTGAAATTTCAATGTAGTAGTACTTAAATTTCTTGGAAAAATAAGTAGGTGTTTGTCTAACCACCCTAACCACAATAAAATGATAATTTTTTTTAATAAGATTTTAGATATAAGTAGAGGACTCATGTTCCAATGTGATGCATATTTTTTTGTAATTTATTTTCAAGTAAATAATCAATTATGAATTTTTTATTAACTTGGTCAAAACTTCATGAAATTCATTTTTTTTACTCTTATATTATACAAAGCATAAAATGTGACACATATTTTGTATTCAAAAAATGTGATATCATTTGAAAGCTATAAATGTTTTTCAATCAACCTATCAATCAGGACTTTAGTCGTAATTCAAATAGAAAATGAATAGTAATTATTTATTAAATTCAAAGTAAAGCATAATTTATATTGGTGGAAAGCTAAGAATCTCCTTTAAAAACCTTTTTTGTTTCATCAATTTTGGGTAAAAAAAAATTGTTAGCCACATACCCATCATATTGCCACTTTATGGCTCATCATGATCCTGCACATACCCATACACACACATATGTATGTATATCTAGCCTATATTCTTGTAATTATTTCTCACAATTATATTTCATTACTTTGATCACCAACATTCCTTAATATGGAGGCAAAAAATTATGCAAGAATGTAAGAAAAGTGTTCTTGTCAAAATCAAATGCAATGTAAACAATACCATGCAAGGAAAGAAAAAATTAACAAATGAAGATGTGAAAATCGTCAAATTCTTGTTGATGGTGCCTCTACATCTACAATCTATTCTCCTAATAACATGCACCACCTACAAAGAATTGCACCTCACATGCAAAATATAGTTCAACCCAACCCATTTATCGAACTATAGCATTTTCCACCTTTTTCATAAGAATTTTTCACTGCTAGAAATACCTTCTATTCAAAGTTAGATAGCCTATCAAAAATGTCGACATGTATGGTCTACATGAAAAGATATCTAGGCATCAAAACTCGACAGTCAAATGGAATCACTACTTGTTATAGATCATGCACATCTTTAAAAAGAATGACCATTGTTTCTCAAATTGGAACTACTTAGACCCTAGTGAGCAACCTATATGTTTAAAAATTCTATCCCAAGTTGAGGAGATGTTAATAGCAAGAGTTAGCCCAATCCTTCAAGTTACCTATGCAAAGGGGGGTTGTAAGAACTGGCTATGGAGATAGCCACCCAAGATCTAAAGGCCTATGGAAAAAACAAAATACTCAAAAGATCAATATGACAAAAATAAATTGTATTCCTATCAATGAATGCAAAAAGAGTCAATGTAGATGTGTGTACAATGTAACTTAGAGACCCCTTGGTTATATAGCCAAGGTGGGATGCAAGATGTCATAGGATTATGACAAGTGTCTTAATCATATGACATGAGAAACTTGGAACAAATACCTAGGTCACGTGTTAGTTGTCAAAGGATGAGATAACAACTAGTAACAACTAACACCTTCTAGAAAGAATCTTAGGACCTAAGTAAACTTAACATGTGAATATGTCCACTAATTCCCTAGTAAGTGAAATAACTAGGTACAAGACATTTATTCACACCAACACCCCCCCTTAAGTGCAACTTAGGGAGAAGATTATGATACCAAGATTCAAAGATGGGTCCTGGCTATTAGGCCATGTTAGGTACCCATGTACACACACAATGCAATCTCACAACCGAAGAAAAGGAGAAAACCCAGTGGGACAAAACTGCTTCCCAAAAGAGAAAAAAAACAAGAAACATGCTCTAGGAAGGACAAAACCTTGAGTGAGGAAAAAGTCCCCACATAAGAGAATGAAGAAAGTCCATGCAACCCCCCAATGGTGAGTCACTACTCAAACGTCACAATGTCAAGAGTCCCCCATCTTAACTGAAGGAGACAAAGAAGAACAATGTGAAGACTGATGTAGAGCAGACCAAGGATGATGATGAGTCCTCCAAATGTTGTTCCAAAAGAAATTCCAAACTGTGACAAACAAAAAAAGAATTAGGTACAACTACAAAAGATGCCACATAATTGGTGACTAAGCTAAAACTGTCAACCCATCAGTAACTATAGATGAATCCACACTGCAACAGGAATAAGGTCAGGACCAAGGAGACAACTATACAAGTGTCAACTTGACACTCTCTTGACAGATTGGTATATCCCTATCTCAACTAGAGATAGGTACCAAGTCTTTGGAAGTAGAACCAAACTACTGAAGACATGTAGATTGCTTGCAAAATAGGAGTGTCTATATGGTGTATAGTCCATCACACTGAAATGCATGGGAAACCAGCCATTGCATTCATTGAGTATATAGGAACTAACACTGGATACATAGATCAATCCAAAGAAGCATACAATATGACAGAGTGCATTGAAATAGTAGGATTGTGCACTTTATTTTAGTGCGATTACAATCATTACAAAGAGGAGAACTACAATAACGATGATCATGATGAAAAAGTGCATGAGTAACTCAGAAGAGCTTGTAGAGAGATTTCCAATGTCATAAGAATCATGAAAAAAGGAGGAACAGTGCAAAAGTTATGAGCTCAGGAGTGCACAATGGACATCTGACTTTGATGAGCAAAAAATTCCACCAAACAAAAAAATCATGAAGAAACATCAACACCACTAGAAAATTCACTTCGCCAGCTTTCCATTGATATTTCGTTTGCAAAATTTTGGCATATGGAGCAAAAGTTATGCAGAAACAAGAAAAAGGCCTAAAAAAGGCACTTCACACTAATTGAGTGAAAGAAATCAATACTAAATAGGGTAAAAAATTTGGCCCCAGGTCAGCCATATGACCCCTCTTATTAAAAAAGGTTTTGAAAAAAGGGATTATAGACCCGCCACCGCCATTGGTGGCAGGCAGGCAGAGTGGATCAGGGGTGGTGCCGCGGTGGCCACACCACCTAAGGGCCACCCCACCCTGTGGGAGCCTCAAAATATGTGTCGGTTGCTTCAATAATCTTTGGTCAGCTAAAAAAATTATTATAAACCAAAGTTTTGAAAAAATGTTGATTCAAAAAAGTTGATAGTTAAAACTTGCGTAGTAAATAGGTCTTCGTACAAAGCCAACCGTTATATATAAGCTTGCCAATATTAAAAAAATCACGTACCACAAAACAATAAATGTTGAAAATGATAGTGGTAGGATGACAGAGAACGAAGCCGGTGGAGGAAATAGAATACCAACGGTGAGTACTTCGACGGGTAGGCAACCATGCCAAAGGATACGGGCAATGAATGCCAACCTATCTGCCAACAATGTCGATTAAATTTGTAGGGGAATAAGCCAATGACTAGACCCCTTGATGATGGACCAGGTACACAAAATATCAATGGAGATGGTACCGGGTAAAGGGCGAACTATTGAATGAGATCCATTCTTCATGATGTGACAAGAATTGTAGGACGTTGAATGGCTGCACACTACAAACCCTGTATGTCAATCTGTGAGAAGAGAGAACAATTGACCGATTGATAAAATATTAAGTAGCAGATTTCGTAGTGATTGTGGAGAGGATGGGTATGACCTCAGGCTAACAATGAGTATGGGGTCGGTCAGAATAAACCCGCGGCCTATGATCAATGCATTGGATCGATACAAAAGTGGTGGCCACGAACCCACTGAATATGACAAATCAACAAGACTCAGAATATGCCCATCCAAAATTATTTGCCGAATGTAAGCCAACTGTGACCAGAGCCTTTGAAAAATGGCTTAGGAAATATGAGCCAAATAGAGGCGATTTGACTAGGCAGTGTGACTTTCAACTAACTGCTTTGTAGATCTAATGATGCAGGCAAGGTACATCACAAAAATTGACAATGCAAATAATATTCACAAGATCCCAATCAATATGGCCCATACAAAAACTTTCCCCAAATTTTAAATTAAATCACATAAAATATTTTATTGAAATATTTAATCGCAAAAATAGAAAAATTGTACTGTTTGAGAGTTCTGTACAACGTCTGGGAAAAATTTCTTTGCCTCAGCTTTCAACTGACAGTGTCCAAAATTAATGAGCTGGTAGTCGATCTTTAGGTTTTGGGGCCTCCTGGACGTGATGGCAGGGTCTGTTTTGACCCAAACTACTCCAAAAATATGGCTACCTCCTGTTCATTAGGAAAACAACACCCAACTTCAAACCTATTTAGATTTGACCTCCAATGTCCAACTGGGACGAAACAAAAGGAAGATCTGACTATCTCAAACACTCTAGAAACAATGGTGAGCTCAGATCTGATGCAACAAGCTCCCAAAATGCTTCTACAATATAAGGCCAAAAATGGAATCCCCCCATAATCTAATATTTCTATCACAGAAATACAAGATTGCACTCAAGATCTCCCAAAAGAATAACCAAAGGAACTCAACATGCTTTGATACCATGTAAGAATTGACTATGGAGATAGCCACCCAAGATCTAAAGGCCTATGGAAAGTACAAAATACTTAAAAGATCAATATGACAAGAATAAACTATATTCATATCAATGAATGCAAAAGGAGTCAATGTAGATGTGTGTACAATGTAGTAGAGACCCCTTGGTTATATCACCAAGGTGAGATGCAAGATGTCATAGGATTATGACAAGTGTCTTAATCATATGACATGAGACAAGTTGACACAACTACCTAGGTCACATGTGTTAGTTGTCAAAGGATAAGATAACAACTAGTGACAACTAACACCTTCTAGAAATAATCTTAGGACCTAAGTAAACTTAACATGTGAATAAGTCCACTAATTCCCTAGTAAGTGAAATAACTAGGTACAAGACATTTATTCACACCAATAGGGGCAACTATGATACAGTGGCCACACTATTTGCTTTCCTCAAGATATACCTACAATTACATCCTACTTGCCTAGGCATATTACTGATCTTGATATACTAATAGTTAATAGGGAAAAACTAGGACAACAACCATATAGCTTCCACGTTAGTAGAGGACGTGTCCACGAGGCATTTAAATATAAGATGTGCAATGACCCATACTACAAAGATGTCTAAATATAATGAACCATACTACAAAGATGTCTAAATAGATGAACTTGCATTTTCCACTTTGTCAAAATCTTCCACTAACATCTTAAACCTTATGTATGCAACAACTTCAAATCTTGATACCACAAATAAAAGTTACATGGAAACAAGCGACACATAAAATGAGCCCTTAGAAGACAATATGTGTAGGAGTTGAGAAAATACAACACCACAAACCCCGAAGATCACCTGCATGCAAATAACCTGTCACAAAAGAAGAGATGGTGACAAACAAGCAAGGGTTCTCTGAAAACTAGAAATGTATATACCAAAGAGAATGAGAGAATGAATTGATATGAAATACAATGGGATCAATCCTTATAAAAAGGAGATCATGCAAACCCTAAATAAACCCTAATAGGAAAAACCCTAATAGAAGCCCTAAAAGGAAAACATTTAATAATTATTATAATTATTAAATGTCACTTTATGCAAACTAACGTGAAATCTTAAGAAGGGAATAAAGGTAACTTAATCAACATAATTAAGTTAAAACCTTTACTCTAACACCCCCCCTTAAGATGAGCAACAGTGCAGCTACAAACAAATGCAAGAAAGAAAAGGTAACTACAATGCAAGAAGGAAAACATGGGTCCTGACAACTAGGCCAGATTAGGTACCCAAATACAACCAAATCTCTGTAAAATGGAGAAATAGAGAAAACCTCATGGGAAAAAGCTCTACTCCAAAAAGAGATGCAGAAAGCTAATAAGAACATCACTGAAGCAGAAGAAGCTATAAACAACTGTCAAAAGATGACTGCTATGGTGTTGAAGAACCTCCGCTGAAGATAGGATGATCAGGATCAAGAAGACAACAATCTGCATGAGTGGCCCATATGACACTACTTGAATCATATGGCAAACAAAGGAAACACCTGGAATGAAGATACAAATGGCACAAGAACCAATAGTCTGAAACACTGATCAACTGGGAATGGAAGATTCCTTCCAAGGCGAAACCAAGGAAGAATTAGCACGAACAATATAATACCCCCCCATAATGCTAAACTGGGAGAGCCTGACAGATCATTGAAATGGTGTGCAACACCCTGTAGTGCATGAAGAAGAAGTTACAACATTTGAAAGTGCACAAGAAAGAACCTGCAACTGAAAAAGTGGTGTGCAAAACAAAGCACAGATGCATGAGGCTAGAATCATATGGATCCACTATCGTCGTGGAGGGACACTCGCCAGACAAAGGTGTGATGGCAAACAAAGGAAAACTACACAACCCCCCCATGGCACTTCATAATATAGTGCAAGTACAAAATATGGCACAACCTTATGTGCAAAATCCCCAAAAAATGCATGTACAATAGTGTGGCACTTTATCTCAGTGCGTTTACATAAAAGATTGCTTACAAATGATGCTAAAAAATGCCCACAAAGGACAAAAGCTGGGAATACATGAAGAACAGCCACAAAACTGGCTATAGAATGCACCAACAAAAGAATGAAGTGATGAGACCCACACCACTGGAAAGTTGACAGAACCAGCTTTTCGATGATATCTCGTTTGCCAAAAAATGATATCGTATGCCCAAGTTACGACCTCTGGAAGAAAACAGCTCCAAAGATGAAAAAAGCCAGCGCTGCATTAAATTTGACGGTCATATGGCCGTCACAGCAAAAAATACTGGCTTAAATTTGACGGCCAAACGGCCGTCACCGCAAATGCATAACTACGATTATTACATGAAAAATTGTTTTCTATATAAAAAAAATAGTAAAAAAAGGTCTGATTTTTTTATTTAAAAAAAATCATAAAAAAAATACAAAACAAATGTTTTTTTTTACATAAAAAAAACAAAAAAAAAAAATGAAATGGCCGGCGGCCAATGTACCGCTGTCGGTGGTATTGTCAGACCACCGGTCGGCATTAAAGTTGCCGGTGGCAGATGCCGACTGGCGGGACAGAGGGCGCAGCCGAGTGCAGGCCTAGGTACCTGTACCAGGCGGCAAGCCCTTAAACTATGAATTTTTATTTGGTTTTTATAAAAAAAATCAAAATACATTTGCAAACTGCGAATTTTTTGTAGAAAAATTTATATTTTTTTTTGACGAAAATAAATTTAAAAAAAAAAACGGAAAAATAAATATTTTTTCTTTTGTTTTACCAGGCAGACGGACGACCGTACGAATCAAAAAATTGCCCTTCAAATCAACTATGCTCAAAATGGACAAATGAACAGTCGATTTAGGGGTTTTGGACCACTGCGGACGTAATGGTAGGGACCGTTTGGGCTCAAAATGCTTTGAAATTGCAAGTATGCCCTGGATCAAAAAACAAACCCCAAACCCTTGAAGTTCCAAAAATCTTCAAAACAAGAATAGGAAGCAGCAGGTCTGGAGCTCTATACCATGTAGGAGTTGAGAAAATACAACACCACAAACCCCGAAGATCACCTGCATGCAAATAACCTGTCACAAAAGAAGAGATGGTGACAAACAAGCAAGGGTTCTATGAAAACTAGAAATGTATATATCAGAGAGAATGAGAGAATAAATTGATATGAAATACAATGGGATCAATCCTTATAAAAAGGAGAGCATGCAAACCCTAAAGAAACCCTAATAGGAAAAACCCTAATAGAAGCCCTAATAGGAAAACATTTAATAATTAATATAATTATTAAATGTCACTTTATGCAAACTAACGTGAAATCTTAAGAAGGGAATAAAGGTAACTTAATCAACATAATTAAGTTAAAACCTTTACTCTAACAATATGTTTACAACAACTTCCTTTGTGTCAAATCTCCCCCATGCACATACAGAGGTTGAAGAAGTGCACTCTTTGCTACAACTAGGTGTGGGATGACCATCACCAATCATTGAATGGCCACCCCCTTCTCCATCTCCTATAAATGAATACACCACAGAAGGAATTTTTGCGATGGAATTCCCCATTTTGTTTCCAAAAGGAAAAGCTACATTAAAAGACAATGTATCAAAGAAATTAAACTACATGACTATGCTCTCCATATTTTAAGGTACCATGATAATAGGTTTGGACAACACCCCCAATTTAGGTACTTCATAATAAATGTTCTTATGCGTCACTATAGCTAGGCAACTTCCTTTGTATTTGTCAAAAAACATCTAGATGGTAACCTACCCTTGACAATCTCCAACCTTCGCCAAAAATTGAAGGACATTGATGCAGGGGCATCCGGTAGTGTTTGGAACAATTGAAGCAGTTGACAGTGAAGTTATAGAGTATCAGATTATTGCATTTGATTGCTAGAGGTTGTGGATTAAAGGGTTTATTTTCAAGCATATCTAGTGTTTCCATGTTAAGTTTCAGAGGTCCACATGAAGATTTGATCGAGTTATGAATATTTGTGTTTTAACAGTTTTTCAGTCATTCTAGTTGGTGAACCTGAAAGGAGATGATGTGATTCTAGTAATTTAAGTGGTTGTGGATATTTCAGTGCTGATTTGTGATGCTCGTGGTTGTTTCTAGATCGTGTGTTGTTGGTCCACATTGATCGTTGTGCTCGTGATTGGTGATTTTCCTTTGTGAGTTCATGTTTTCGTGTTCTTGGCTGACAGGGTGTTTGTAGCATGTTGTGGATCTTTGAGGAATAAATTTTGAAGGTGTTTCATGTTCGAGGATGTTGTTTTGGGTCCTTGCTTTATTATAGCCGACATTGGTTGGTTCGCATTGTAAATTGTTTATTGTTTAAGGCTGACCTATTTGAGTTTGCATGTTATTTTACTAGCCATTGTATTTAGGTTGACATGTTAAGGGTTAGATGATTTGCGGATGATATAAATAGAAGAGAGAGGATTTGTTATAGAAGACAGAGGGGAGATGGATCAATAAGGTGCTCGATAGTGTGAAGTATGAAGCATGGTGACGAAGTATTTTGATCCGGAAGGATCTCAAAGCAGAAGGAGTGTGGAGCAGAGCCAAAGGAGTTGATGAAGATTGTTATCATTTAAGTTATTTGTAATCCCTGGGCTGCGGCCTAGAATTTGTTAAGCCCGAGAGACATATGTAATGTTTTTTGATATTATAATATAATGAGGAATGAGCTTTGAAGGATGGGTTTTTTTCCCTATTAGGGTTTTCCTAGGATATATCTTGTGTCCGGTGTTCATAAATATCTTTTATCTTTATGTGGATTAGCTATTTTTTTTGTTGCATATCTGTTGTGAGCATGGAGTTGGTTATTTAGGCTACAAGGTTGGGCCTCCTACCTTGACTGCATCACATGGTATCAGAGATGGTTTCGAGTCCGTTAGCTGGTTATGAATCTTTGGGAAGGAAGACAATGTTGAAAGAAGTGTGAAACGCTAGAAAGTGTCATCATAGAAGAAAGATAGAGGGAAGAAAGATTCAGGTAAGCATTTGAATTTGGTTGTTTATCTGATTTGTTTCAATGGGGAAGATTGGGAAGAGGATGAAGAAGGAAAATGAAACCCTAATATGCGAAGGGGATACTTTGGAGGAAGAATTGTGTGAAATCAAGAAGTGTAATTTAGAATTGATGAAGAGGATGAAATAACTAGGAGAAGACAAGTATGTTACTCTTGAAGAAGAACTGAAAAATGTAAGAAGGAGAAATGAAGAACTAGAAGAAGAGTTGGATATGTTTGAGGATCTTGAAAAGGAATTTGTAGAAGGATTCAAGTTGTTTGTAAAGGTGGAAAAGAGGAACAGAGATTTGGAGGAAAGTTTGAAAGAGCTGAACAAGAAGAATAGTTTGCAAAAGAAGGAAATATCTGGCTTGAAGGAACATGTTAATCAGTTGGAGCAATCACTTATAGCATTCCAGAAAGAGAATGAGAATTTGAGATCTAAACTTGAATTTTGTGATGTTTCTTGTGATACTAATGATTTGTGTGATGTTGTAAAAGTTTCTTTAGAAGGTGAAGTTGAAGATAACAATGTAATGAAGTATACAATTGTTGGTGATGGTATTGGTTTCAAAATCATGCAGAGAATGGGATATGAAGGAAGGATTGGGAAAGCATAACAAAGGAATTACAGAACCTATTGAGCTGATAATAAGATCAAGAAGTGAAGGCCTTGAATATGACAGAGGTAAGAATGGCATTGCAAGTTTGAAATAGGGAAGAAAAAGTATGTATTGTTCACATTGTAATAGGCATGGACATGAAAAGGAATTGTGTTGGGATCTATATCCTTGTAAGTTAGGTGGATTAAGGAATCATTTTGAAAAGATGTGTTGGAATAAGATGAGAAGGAGAAAATCTATGAAAGATTGTAGGCAGATGGATTATGGATGGATTGATGGAGCAAAATGGAAACATGTTCTTGTATGATTAGAAGATTGTACAGATG
Source organism: Sequoia sempervirens (assembly GCA_007258455.2). Taxonomy (NCBI): domain Eukaryota; kingdom Viridiplantae; phylum Streptophyta; class Pinopsida; order Cupressales; family Cupressaceae; genus Sequoia; species Sequoia sempervirens. Next base: position 521,514,634 of record VDFB02270651.1, on the reverse strand, counting down.
GAAGAACTCATATGTTCGAGGAAAGGAGGGATCAAGATGCAGAGAAAGAAGACCTTATGCAGAGCATAGAGGAAGAGGTGACAAGAGTCATAATACTTATCACAATGAAGGGTACTAGAGGAGTGAAAGAGGATTTTCTAGAAGAGGAACCTATTTTCAAGTTTGGAGGAAGAAAGAATCAAGCATTGAGTGTCATCAAGAACCTAATACCAGAGCAACTAATGAAAGGGAAGCAGTAAAGGATGCCGAGATAGTTTGTGTAGGTGAAGAAGAGCCTATTGATACATAATTAGTTTATGCAGAGGAAGGGGAACCATTGGAGGTATCATATTTCATAGTAGAACCAGAAGAAGGTGAAGCACTGATCTTAAGGAGAAAGTTTAGCGAAGTAAATGTGAATGAAGGAATAGAAAAAGACAATGATCTTGAGGCAACTTGCGGAGAATGCTTGCTCAGACCGCCAACTTGTGAGGCAGTGCAAGTCTTACAAGTAGACCGTCGAACCTTGACCATGACAAGATGAAGAACTTGAGGCAACTTGTAGGGTGGGCTTTCTCAGATCGCCAACCAGTAAGGCAGTGCAAGGATTGCAAGTAGAACACCGAAACAATTCAAAGAGACAACTTTGGATAAGAACTTGAGGCAGTTTTATAGGATGGACTTGAACAGAACGTCGACCTTGAGGTAGTTGCAAGTGCCTGTGGACAGATCACCGAACCAATTCAAGAGACAACATTGGTTTTGACATAGTACAGACCAAAGTGAATAGGCTCACTTTTCAAATAACCCGAGAGTCTGATGTAGGGGCATATGGTAGCATTCAAAACAATTGAGGCAGTTGACAGTGAAGTTATATAGTACCAGATTATTGCATTTGATTGTAGAGGATGTATATTAAAGGGTTTGTTTTCAAGCATATCTAGTGTTTCCATGTTAAGTTTCAAAGGTTCGCATGAATATTTGATCAAGTTATGAATATCTGTGTTCTGACAGTTGTTCAGTCGTTCTAGATGGTGAACCTGAAAGGAGATGATGTGATTTTGGTAATTTAAGCGGTTGTGGATGTTTATTTGGTGATTCGTGATGCTCATGGATGTTTCTAGATCATTTGTTGTTGGTCCACATCGATCCTTGTGCTCACAATTGGTGATTTTTGTTTGTGAGTTCATTTTTTTGTGTTCTTGGATGACAGGGTGTTTGTAGCGTTTTGTGGATCTTCGAGGAATAAATTTTGAAGGTTTTTCATGTTTGAGGATGTTGTTTTGGGTCCTTGCTTTATTATGGCTGACATTGGTTGGTTTGCTTTGTAAATTGTTTATTGTTTAAGGCCGACCTATTTGAGTTTGCATGTTATCTTACTAGCCATTGTATTTAGGCCGACATGTTAAGGGTTAGATGATTTGCGGATGATATAAATAGAAGAGAGAGGATTTGTTATAGAAGACAAAGGGGAGATGGATCAATAAGGTGCTCAATAGTGTGAATTATGAAGCACGGTGATGAAGTATTTTGATCCAGAAGGATCTCAGAGCATAAGGAGTGTGGAGTAGAGCCGAAGGAGTTGATGAAGATTGTTATCATTTAAGTTATTTGTAATCCTTGGGCTATGACCTAGAATCTATTAAGCCCGAGAGGCATATGTAATGTGTTTTGAGATTATAATATAATGAGGAATGAGCTTTGAAGGTTGGGTTTTTTCTTTGTTAGGGTTTTCCCAGGATATATCTTGTGTCTGGTTTTCATAAATATCTTTTATCTTTCAGTGGATTAGCTATTAATTTGTGTTACATATATGTTGTGAGCATGGAGTTGGTTATTTAGGTTGCAAGGATGGATAGTCCTTAATTGGGCCCTCCTACCTTTACTGCATCATACATGCCAAATGATAGACTCAGATCAACTCATGTAATTTAGTTCATCAATTTGTGGAACTCATCCATTTTGGACCTAGCGTCAAGGTGAAATTTTTGACATGGTCATTCAAATTGGTTTCCCATCACTCTTCTTCACCCTCAATGCAACATATACAAAATGGCTAGATTTTCATACCATCATACCTACCAAGTCACCTACAAATCCTTCTATGGATTCTAGATGGAGAATCCAAAATATTGTTCAAAATCCACACCTTACCACAATATACATGCACCATAGATTCACTGCATTTAGGGAAGAGGTATTGGAAAAACTCCATGGTGCATCAAAAGATTGGTATAGGTAAAACCTTTCTTTTCTCCTTTTCCTACAATAACTCTTACTTTGAATGTTTGTTACTTTGATTGTTTGCTAAAAAAATCATTAAGTAGGAATGACAACATAGAGGATCTACACACATCCATGGTTTCTTATGGCTTGAACAAGCACCAAAAATTAGTAAATTAGAATGGAATAACATTCAATCTATACAAAGTGCACTTGATTACATAGATATATATGTCTCTACTTGGAACCTACGTAGCCTCCAATTGAGAAACCAAACATTTCACTGCTCTATTGTTGATGATCCTTATTTTTTTGATACAACAAGGATCATTTCAGCCAACCATTCAATTATCTATTGTGAACTGGTCAATTATGTTGAATGCCACACAAAATGTACTTTTATAACATGCCTTAGGAGAAAAGGGGCATCTACTTTCTATCACTATAAAGCACCATGGTACATGCAAGATAAGTCAATTCTTTCAAATGATGAGATTGGGTGACCAAAGCACACAACAGCTTGCAATGATGACAACTTGAACCTTCACAACCCATCTATCCTATCTATTTGGAGGGCTAATGTAGATTTCCAACCTTTATTCTCAATTGATGTTGTTCTCAAATATATTGCAAAATATGTAGCAAAATATGAGCATAAATCCAAAATATATCATGCCAGGTTATCTCGCATTTCAACCACTTTGGAATAAAAAATTCCTACCCCAAATGCACTTATAAAAATTCTTACTGATAGCCTTGTGGATCATGATATTAGTGCCCAAGAGACGTTCCACCTTTTATTGTAATTACCCCTCTCCATATATAGTAGGGAATTTGTTTCTTTAAATGTTAATCACCACAAATTTCAACGTGTATCAATATCACCCACGTCGGTTACCACATCACCTACCTACATTGATGCTTACATGGCCCGACCCATACATGTAGAGGAAATTTCTCTCATTGAAGTGACCCAAAAATGGACCTACAAAACATCTCACAAAAATGAACAATGAAAGCAACACCCCCAAAATGCAATTATTTATGTTTCACCTCAATTCACAAGCATACCTACAAGATATGATAAAATATTTCATGATTTTTTTTGGAGTGATCTCATTCTATACCAACCATTTCGTAACATTGACATTGCATTTGGCTCCTCTGAACATCAAATTATAGCACAATGGGAAAGGTTCTCTTCCAGATACAGGTCATGGCATGCAAACCACACACCAACATGGCTAGGTGAAATTTCAAATGCTAGTAATAGCTCTAGCATGTATCTTGTGTAGCAAAGAAACAACCCTAAAGAATGGTAGGTTTTCTCAAGTTTATACCTGAACCTTCCTTTACAAATTGATGCAATTGACATGCTTGGTTGATGTGACATTGAATTGCACCATGAATGGAAAGATACAAGCTTCAACCCATTACAAAATAATTTTGCTACTAATTTCATAGGCTTCAATCAACCATCCTTTCAAGTTGAACTGTAGATTTTTGGCTCCTGTGGACAACTCTTGCTCTTCCAAGGTTTTTCACCTAAAAGGAGAGAGATAGGAGCAAAAAATGCTAATGGTGATTTTCAAATTATGCAATGTATGATGTTTTCTAACCTAAATGAAGTTAACTAAAAGAAATTGACTAATCTAAATGAATGAAAACAAATGCAAAAGTGAGATTTAAGCTATGTTTGAAAACACATTGTGTAATGCAACAATGAACTAAATGAAGAAAATATGCAGAATAGAAAGGAATGAGTTAAATTAGAGTGCACTTGGGAAAAATATGATGAATCTAGAATGTTGTGGATGCTAATTGAAATCACTTATTTTTCACAGTGGGAATCATTCACCCAGGGTGGCGAATTAGTCCTCCTCCTAGTGAAAAACCGTCGAAAACAAGTTTTTGTCTATCGAGATCCGAAATCTGACAAAATTCATATTTTCAGTCCTAAGGTGGGACTCATTAACCATAGGTGGTGAATTATTCCTCTCCCAAATTTCTAAAAAATCAAGAGACAACTCTACAACACTAGATTTGGAAATCACTACTTGTCGGGTTGCCGAAGTCAATTCTGCAGGAAACTGACAGAAAACCTTCTCCAAACTTGAAATAGACTTAAGTTGACTTGAAGCACCTAGTTGACTTGTAAAACAATCTTCAACACCAAAATTTTTGTCAAAGCTGCATACCTAGGTTTGCAAACAAACATGCAATAGGGGAAAAATGGTTTAAGATTAGTGAATAGGGGTTTGCCTTGGTCAAACTTCATTTTTGGTAATCAAACCTTTAATAAAATAATGAAATGCAAAGGAATGATAAACTAACAACATGAAGTTGCTATCAACTTACCAAACCCTTGATGATGCAAGACTGAAGTAATGTCAATGGCTTCTTCAAAGTGCTTGAATAGTGCTTGAAAAGATGTTGTAAAATGCTTGAATGCTTGAATGAATAGGTGAATAAGTGAACTTGATGAGTGGGGGTTGAAATGAGGTGAAAATAACTTATTTATACACACTTGTGCCTTAGTTACTTGTTCATACCTCATCATAGGCCGACATCAAGTGTTTTTGAATAAAATCCTGAAAGGAAATTTAAAATATTTTGAATTTGGGGCCAAGGGGGACTCATTTGCCACCCATGGTGAATGGGTCCCACTTAGGACCTGAAAATGTGTGTCAAGAAATATGTTGTATTTAATGTTGTTTGTTGGGATAATATGCAAAAATATAATTAATTAAGCATATGAGAGCATAAAGGGGTCAAATAAAGCATGAGACAAGGATAAATAGTGAAGATGTGCCTAGAAAAGCATGAAATTTTGTTACAAGATTTTACAACACTTCAAAATAGGACTTGTTTAGTGGTGAAAAGATTTTTTTTAGGTAGATTGTATTTAATAGAGTCTAGAAGAATGTAGAAATGTCTTACAACACTTCACAACACCTTCACAAGACGTGGTTCTTTGAGTTTTAGTACCTAAATAAACGTGTTCAAGCCATGTCACAACATAAAATCAAAGCAAAATAGTTCCAACACCATGAAACAAGACCTAAAAGGCTATGAAAATGACAATGGGCCATTTTTCTACAGGAGATTTAGCCCCTACTTTAGTGAGAGGATGAACCTGCTTGAAACTCACACTAAAGTAGCCATGAACATCGAGAAAACGGTTCAAATGCACTTAGGCTAGCAAGATGGAATGACAACAATCAAGAGGGATGATCAAGCCCCTAGGATGAAGATCCCATGACAAAGTAAACATAAGAACAGAGGAACACACATGTTTTGAGATGAATTGGATTAAGCTTCGACCATCAATCCAACTAGTTGTGGATTAGATCTAGGCTGATTGTTTGAAAAAGTGAATGTGTACTCACTCTGGGGTGACAAAACACATGACAGTCTGCTGGGTGAGAAGGCCCAAATGTACTCACTCTGAGGCCACAAAACTAGTTGTTCGTGGGGTGAGAAATCCAAAAAAGGTAAGACACATACGCTAGTTGGTATGCACTCACAAACACAAAAGTGGCTATGGGGAAAAGTCATGCTGTTGGTTGGGCTTCCTGCTCAACCATATCAAAGCTATACCAGTTGATAACTTTAACAAGGCGCCACAAGGAAAAATGCTCATGAACAAAAAGAAAAGGTACCACAGGCATGCAAGTTGCATTATGCAAGGTGGTAAAAGGGTAAAAGTGCAAAAATGTAAAGTGTAAAGTGTAAAATGTTCAAAGGAGTCTTGTTCAGTTCATGCAAGGTCAGTCACTTAGGGAACATTGTGTCTAATGTCTCCAAGAGAGGACCAATCAAAGTATAGTATATTCACAACTTAGGGGATGCAGTTCATCGCATCAGGCCACCAAGAGGAATGTAATATGCTTAGAAAGATCACACTTATGAAGGACATCACACCCAATGTCATCCACAAAGTGACAAACACATTACGTAAATGACAAGGCTACACTAGTAACCAAGAATGAAAATGAATTCTGGTAATGTATGCCCACCACTTTAAAGGAATTGCTACACATCGTTCTATGAGCAATTACTTTAATGTAGAGAAGAAAAGAGAATGAAAAAAGAAAACAAGACATGAGAGCCAACCTAGAAAGCCCTATGCCAAGTCATATGTTTCAAAGGTAAGCTGCCTCATGCCAAGGAAAAATGAAAAAAAAAAAAAGGGAGTTGGCCCCCAGAAAAGAGAACACCAAACACATAAGGGATCTATGGATTTGGGGTAAGTATGTTCATTGCTGCAATGTTTTTATTAAAGAGTGCAAAATTGTCATCATTCCCCAAAGCACATAGAAATGGAAGAATGACACAAAGAGAGCGAAAATAAAGGAAAACAAAAGTCTGTTTTGGGTCAACATGGAAGAGAATTGTGGTCTCAACGCCTTGCATCATCCCCAAAAGGAAAACACAAGAAAAAAGAAAGAAAATGAAAAGGAGAAAGAAAAGGAAAAAGCTTTTGGGTCAACATGAAGGAGACATTTTAGTCTCAATGCCTTGCATCATCCCCAAAAGGAGAGCACCAAAAAAAGAGAGAAAAAGACAAAGACCTAGTGGGTCAACATGGAAGAGACATAGGGCATCTCTACGCTTTGCATCATCCCCAAAAGGAGAACACAAAATTAAAGAGAAAAAGATAGTGTACACGACATATATAAGAAGAGAGATACAAATAGAGGAAGTGTACGAAGGGAGGGAAACATCAAACACATGATATGGGGGAACACGATACACACATGAAAATGAAAAGGCACAAGTAATGAAAATGTAAGTCAACCATTAACTAAGTTATTGGTTTCTCATTCTTAAATGGATAAGTGGAAAAGGGATAACATAGTTAAGAGACAAAGACAAATGCATTACAAGAACAAGGCTAATAACTTCTTTCCCTCCACAAAGTGTAAAGGAAAGAATGAGCTGAGGTGAGTGATGTGAAAGAATCGTGCAATAGTGAGAATAGGGAATTCTACAACTATGGCATGAGGAAAGGGTTTATATTGTTTTAAGGTATGATGGGGAAGTGATCAGTATTAGTGAAGTGATACTTACCTAGTATTTCCTTTAACGTCTGGCATTCTTCTGTTTGATGTCCAAGAATACAATGATATTTGCAAAATGGGATGTTAGAGTATTTCAGACAAATAACCAACCTATTCATAGGTGGTAATAGTATAAGACCTTTTTTTAAGAGTAGTTGAAGTCTCCTTTCACATTTAGGTGGAGGATGTGTAGGAAACTTGATCTTTTTGAGTTTGTAAGGTTGTTTTCGCTTGCTAGATTTTCCTTGTTCATGAAGGGGAGGAGGAAGAGGACCTATAGGGATCCTAACATCCTTGTCATTAGAAGGAGATAATGGTTGTTCACATGGAAGAAGAATGTTTAAGTTAGGAGGAGAATTCAAGATCACTATTCCAACTTCCTGAAGTCTCCTAGGTTGAAGAGGATGTCGATCAGGATGAGAAGGATCTCCATATCCTAGTCATGTTGTGTGCGCTTCAGTTGATTGTTGTTCAAGAAGTTGATGGATGTCATGTTCATGTTTTGTGTCACAACCTTATTTACTTAAGATAGTGAATCCTTTACCATATGTGACTTTGTGATCATAAAAAGGGTCATGAATCTGATTGGTGAGAGGGACTAGTTCCACTTGAGGAAGGAACCATAGGTCCTATAGTGATTTCAGGATGTAAGTATGCAAAGTGATCAGGAGGTGCAATAGTGGGAAGGTCTTGTGACCTCATGGAGGGATAAAAGACTGCATTTGCTTTGAGGTTATCAAGGAAATCATTGTAGAACTTGTTCATGCTAGCACCATCCTCTCCAATGATGTCTACTTTACGTGGAGGAAAATCATGAGGAGTTAAAGGAGCATGAGGTTGTTCAAGGTAATTAGGGTCATAGCCAAAGGCACAATTGGACATGTCTACCAGTGATTTTAATGAATTCCAAAACTTATTGCAAGAAAATGCCATGATGCAAATAAACTAAAATGCAATAAATGATGAACAACATAGAATCTGTAAATGAAAACAAAATGCAAGAACAAGAAATTGTAATGCATAAAAATGCCAAAAAGATTACAAAAATGTTGTTTAAAAAGTATAGAGGGATTGATTTGCCCTGGGTGGCGAATGAGTCCCAGTATGATGTTTTGTGTGTTTTTCAAAAAATTTAATGTGATTTTAATGCTCTACAGGATGCAATCAAAGATGCAAAATGCGAAATTTTAATTTTTCAATGAGATGCAATGCAATAATGAAGTCTAAATGAAGCTTTCACTAATGCAAGATAAAATGTCCTAAAATGAAAAAACAAAACAATGTACTAATTGAATGTTAATGCAAATGTAAACTAGGATAAAATATGTACATGAAATCATAAATTCAAAGTGCTCAAAAGTCGGTTTCACAAAAATGAACCATTGATTTTTGGCTCCTATGGACAACTCTTGCTCTCCTAGGGTTTTTCACCTAAAAGGAGAGAGATAGGAGCAAAACTGCTAATGGTTCATTCAAATTATGCAATGTATGATGTTTTCTAACCTAAATGAAGTTGACTAAAATAAATTGATTGATCTAAATGAATGAAAACGAACGCAAAAGTGAGATTTAAGCTATGTTTGAAAACACATTGTGTAATGCAATAATGAACTAAATGAAGAAAATATGCAGAACATAAAGGAGTGAGTTAAATCAGAGTGCACCTAGGAAGAATATGATGAATTTGGAATGCTGTGGATGTTGGCTGAAATCACTGATTTTTCACAGTGGGACTCATTCACCCAAGGTGGCGAATTAGTCCTCCTCCTGGTGAAAAATTGTTGGAAACAAGTTTATGTCTGTTGAGATCTGAAATATGATAAAATTCAGATTTTTAGTCCTAAGGTGGGACTTATTCACCATAGGTGGCGAATTAGTCCTCTCCCAAATTTATGAAAAATCAGGAGACAACTCTGTAATAACAGATTTGGAAATCACTGCTTGTTGGGTTGCCAAATTCGATTCTGCAGGAAATGGACAAAAAACCTTCTCAAAAATTTGAAATAGACTTAAGTTGACTTGAAGCACCTAGTTGACTTGTAAACAAATCTTCAACACCAAAAATCTTGTCAAATCTACATACCTAGGTCTGCAAACAAACATGCAATAGGGGGAAAATGGTTTAAGATTAGTGAATAGGGGTTTTCCTTGGTCAAACTTCATTTTTGGTAATCAAACCTTTAATAAAATAATGAAATGCAAAGGAATGATAAACTAACAACATGAAGTTGCTATCAACTTACCAAACCCTTGATGATGCAAGACTGAAGTAATGTCAATGGCTTCTTCAAAGTGCTTGAATAGTGCTTGAAAAGATGTTGTAAAATGCTTGAATGCTTGAATGAATAGGTGAATAAGTGAACTTGATGAGTGGGGGTTGAAATGAGGTGAAAATCACTTATTTATACACACTTGTGCCTTAGTTACCCATTTATACCTCATCACAAGCCGACATCAAGTGTTTTTGAATAAAATCCCAAAAGGAAATTTAAAATATTTTGAATTTGGGGCCAAGGGGGACTCATTCACCACCCATGGCGAATGGGTTCCACCTAGGACTTGAAAAAATGTGTGTTGGGAAATATATTGTATTTAATGTTGTTTGTTGGGATAATACTCAAAAATACACTTAATTAAGCATATGAGAGCATAAAGGGGTCAAATAAACCATGAGAAAAGGATAAATAGTGAAGTTGTGCCTAGAAAAGTGTGAAAATTTGTTACAAGACTTTACAACACTTCAAAATAGGACTTGTTTAGTGATGAAAATATGATTTTTAGTTAAATTGTAATTAATAAAGTCTAGAAGAATGTAGAAATGTCTTACAACACTTCACAACACCTTCACAAGACATGGTTCTTTGAGTTTTAGTACTTAAATAAACGTGTTCAAGCCATGTCACAACATAAAATCATAGCAAAAATAGTTCCAACGCCATGAAACAAGACCTAAAAGGCCATGAAAATGATAAGGGGCCATTTTTCTATGGCACACAAGTACACTATGTTCTCAATGAACACACCCATACTACTTTCTCTACTCAACAACAAAAAGCATTTGATATCATTTTTTCTCATCTAAGAAGTCATTCATTGCAACCACCGCTAAAGCTTATTGTCCAAGGAACTATAAGAACTAGAAAGTCACGCCTCATTAAAAAAAAAGGTCTTCACTTATGAGTTCAGCTACAACTCACCAGTCACCATTACTACTTCTTGCACCAATAGGTGTTGTTGCATTCAATATTCAAGCATCAACAATTTATTTTTCCCTTCACATTCCAATAAAATAAATGACCCCATTACAAGGACAAACACTTGCAACCTTCCAAGAAAGCATGTACTTTATTTGGTACATTTTAATAGACGAGATGAGCTTCATAGGTCCAAAGTTGCTATAGCAGATTGACATGAGGCTATAGGAAGCATTACCCATCCACAACAACCTACCTTTTGGAGGGAGGTCAATAATTCTCTTTGGTGACTTGGGCCAACTACCACCAGTTTTAAAGATATCCCCATGTATGTGTCTACTTCTTATGGTGGAACACTATGACACAACTTCACAACAGTGATAAATTTGACTAGAATATTTTGACAAGTTGGTGATGCTCCTTCCCAAATTGCTTTCCATGCACTTCTCTCCAATCTATGAAATGTAGAGCCTGCACAAGAAGACTGGAAGGTTCTAATTTCATGTTCAAGCTCCTCGCTCAACTCTATAGAAAAATTTATTTTCTTGTATGCAATACACCTATTCGCAACAAATGAATTGGTGTTAATACACAACAAATGTATGTTGTTGTCTTTGGAAACGCCTAATTCCCTTTCCATTGCAAAAAACTTAGGGGGTCAATATACTCAAATCTGGATGAAGAAAAACTTCAAGCTCAAAATTTGTTATATATTGGCCAAGAGGTCATGTTGTGTTCAAAATGGGTTGAAACAGGGCTCGTGAATGGTGCACTTGGTCAAGTAAATGAAATTGTATACAATGACGATGAAAAACCTCCTCAACTCCCCTTTTTTGTTGTTTTTCATTTCAAACATCACATTGGACCAGCTTGGGACCATAAAAATCTAAATAATGTCTCAATGACCCCGCTAAGTCATGGGCTTCACTGTCAAATTCCACTTAAAATGGCATGGGCCTTTACAATACATAAGTCACAAGGCCTAACACTTCCAAGGGCCACAATTGTCATTGGTAACATAGACCAGCAAGGGCTAACATTCACAACTATTTCATGAGTTCTTGATCTAAAAAATCTTCACATACACCCATCCTTCACATTCCAAAGACATGTATGCATGCAACAAAGCCCATATGTCACTCGGCGGAAAAACAAAGAGAATCGTCAAGTCAAATTCCAACTCTTCAGACACTTAAAGTACATTTCAACTGCTACAAGTATGTCACTTTCTTATTGAACTCATTACCAATACTTATATAGTTTATTTGTTCTGAATTATAACTCTTTTTTTCCTTTATTGCAGGCTCCACGCATGGCTCACTTACACTATGTTCTCATTGTCTAACACCTACAAACTACTCCAGCAAAGGTAGCTAATAATTTGTATTGAATTTCAACTTCAATATTGTGTTTTATATTAGTTGTTTTTTAAATACTAAATAGATCTTTTGTTTATTAAAGATACATTGGAGTTCAATGTGACCGTGTGACAAAATTGCACAAAATATAAAATACATCTATACCATTGTATTCAATTGCATACATTCTTGTAATGGCAATTAAACATTCCATATTTAACACTGGGTTTTCAACATTGTATATATATCCTTATTCTACATTTTTATATCACATAATTTGAAGTTCCCTTTTTTTTGTATACTATTTCCATTTAAGTTTTTCCATGTTTTATCTTATTAGATTATATACACATTGTTCTATTTCAATCAATATGTCTACACAAATTCAAATACAGTCATACAAATATTCAACATACCACATTGCACATCTAAAGTGCAATTGCTAGTTAATAATTATTATCAATTTGAATGAATCCCTAAGATATAAATGTAGAGCAATTTTCATCCCTCCCTAAATTTATATTTCTTAAACCAAGTCACAAAAAGTCAATTACTTTTCTTAACCTTTTCGCATTATTGTAAGAGTTCCCTTGTGCAAACCAACCATATTTATATGAACATAGTAATACCAAACATAATATTGTCCACCACTCGACTTGATTTTATTTTGAAAATCTATACCAATAATTGATTCCACCGCTTAGAAAAGAGTAATATCGTTCCGAAGAGTCAAACAAATAAAAGGTGACGCCATTGTAGATTGTTGCAAATAAGCACGATTGGAGTTGGTACCATACGTACATATACGACGAAAATCAAACTGATTTATGATTTTTATTTACATTCCAGCAAAGAAACTTGTTAAGATATATTTTTAATCTTTCATAGACGGGGATTCCGAAACGATGAAAAAGGTCGCTTCGTAATATAAATTTTTAATCTTTCATAAGCGGGGATTCCGAAACGATGAAAGAGATCGAGGGGATTCTTCGAGGAGGTTTCGTTTACTTATAACTCTCTTCGTTTCTCTCTGCTCTACCAAGTTTAGTCTTTTGACCTCCTCCGCATCGCCCTTGCTTCCATTACTTTCCTCTCTCTGTGTTCCGTTGAATCAGATTCCATGGCTTCTACTTGTCGTCAATCAGAGATTGAGATTGTAAATGCTTTTGATGGGCTTGCTCCACCATCGGCATCTACTTCTGCTACACCCTCATCGCCATTACAGAAGCTGCCCTGCAATGTTTTTATTAATCATCGCGGACCCGATGTAAAACACAAGCTGGCCGAAGATATCTACGATGCCCTCCATGCTATCGGTCTCAACGTCTTTCTTGATTCCGAGGACCTTCATTTGGGGGATTTCTTCCCGAGAGAACTACAACAAGCAATGTCTCGTGCTTCCCTTCATGTAGCAATATTTTCTCCCGCGTATGCACAATCGCCTTGGTGTCTTGCTGAGCTATCCTTTATGCTCAAGACTGGCACACCCATTATCCCTATTTTCTACCAAGTTCAACCTGCTGAGCTCCGCCATTTGAAAGAAGTCTACAAAACTTCGTTTTCGGAGTATCAAGAGAAGGGCAGATATATAGACAAGCTTGAGGAGTGGAAGACGGCACTCTACGATGTCTCATTTTATGAGGGTGAAATCGTCAATAATAATGAGTAAGCAGCACACAATCTCTCTCGTCTTCTGTACATCTGTTATCATACCATCCATTTTTCTCTATTTTATATATACTTGTCTTTGATTAAATCTCATCACTGTTTAGTAATGCTTGTTCGTTTTTCTCTTTCCAAAATCATGTTTCACCATTGTTTAGGGAGGAGCGAAGGATGTTGAAGAATATTGTGAATCGTGTATTGGAAGTAACAAATATAGTACCATTACAGGAAACAAAATATGCTGTGGGTCTTGAAGAACTTGTAGCAGATTTTGAAATGACAATCAGTGAATTTGCAAAGATTAATTCACATGTTCAAGTTGTGGGAATTTGGGGTATGGGTGGATCTGGCAAAACCACTCTGGCAAAAGAATTGTATAACAAAAAATATTCATTCATGAAAAAATCCAGTTTTCTTTTTGATATTAGATATGCTGCAAGCAAAAGCAAATTGCATAAATTGCAGACACAACTCCTCCAGGATTTAGAGTTCAAAGTCAATGATCAATCATTTAACAATATAGAGCAAGGCAAGAATATTCTCTCAAATTATCTGAGATCTGTTCCTGTATTCGTTGTTTTGGATGATGTGGATCATCCGGAGCAACTAGAAGCTCTACTGCCTGCAAAGACCAGCCTTGCATCTGGGAGTTTGGTCATTGTTACAACACGGGACAAGGAAGTCCTCAGGGTTTGTGATATGTCCTGCATTTATGAAATGAAATCAATGAATCAGTCTCATGCCAGACAACTTTTTTGTTGGCATGCATTCTTGCAACCATCCCCAGTGTCAGGATATGAGGATCTTGTTGAAAAATTCATAAGTGTTAGCTGTGGGTTGCCTTTGTCTTTAAAGGTGTTTGGAGCTCAGCTTTATGATTGCCTTAATAAAGATTTATGGGAGGAGCTATTGCATAAAATCTCTAGAATCTTGCCCAATGATATTATAAAAAGGCTGAAAGTAAGCTATGATGCATTAGACAGAGAGGAGAAACAAATGTTCATTGATGTAGCTTGTTTTCTTATTGGTGAAGACAAGATGACTGCCATTGCAGTATGGGAAGGATCAGGTTGGAGTGGTCAGTGGGGTTGGAAGACTCTTGTAAATAGATGTCTTGTTGACCTTAACAATAAGAATGAGATAATAATGCACGACCATCTAAGAGATTTAGGAAGGGAAATAGCAAGGACTCTTTCACCCCATCGGCTATGGTCTCCAGATCAATTTAAAGACATTGACAAACACGAGGAGGTGGGGCCAATAATTTGTTTTCTATTCTGTTAGAAAAGTAGAAATCATGGCATTGAATTTTTTTATTAAAATAATTAAAAAATCTCCGTCAGTTTGTATGCTTACCTTGTTCTGTTATAAGTTCGTTGCTTTTGCTTTTCTCTATACAGATAAGAGGAATGAAATTGGACACAACAACTAATGACGTTCAAAAGTTTCCCGGTTCCCTATGGAATACAAGCATGTGGCTTTGTGGCTCCGAAATAGCTAGAAGACCTTTCCCTTATGAATTGAAAGTGTTTGTGGTAGGAGAAAATTATGGGAACTATTTACACATTGTCAAATTATCAAGAGAGTTAGCATGGCTTAGCTGCACCAGAATTGCCCATAGAAATCTTCAATCATGGGTGTCATTGAAAAATTTAAGAGTTTTAGAACTTTATGACTGCCCTAAGATAGTAGGCTTGTGGAAGGATGGAGTGGAAGTAAGTATCTTTCCAATATTTATAATTTTAATTTGAATTAAATATTCTTTGCAATATAATTTGAATTAAATATTCTTTCCAATATTTATAATTTATAACTAGTACGTATCTATGGTTCTCTCCAATATTTATAATTTGAATTAAATAGTCTCTGCAATCTTTATCTTTCCCTTAATTAAATTCAAAATTGGCTGTAGGCTCCAGCGCAGTTAAGAGTGCTGATTATTTCTTCCTGCTCTAAATTAGAAAGAATTCCAAAGTCCATAGGATATCTCAAGAATTTGAAAAAGATATCCCTGTCTAGCTGCAATGTGAAGAGACTGCCAGAGGAATTTTGTCGTCTTCAATCACTGGAGCACCTAGAGTTAAGCTATTGTTATAGGCTATCATCACTGCCTAGCTGTTTTGGCGATTTGACAGAGCTGCGACATCTACATTTGCGGAATTGCTTTAGATTGAGGATGTTGCCAGATTCATGTAAGCATCTCACGCTCCTGCAATATCTTAATTTAGAGCGGTGTACGGAGCTCACCTTACAGTCAGACATCCTGGAAAACATGTCAAAGCTAGAGTATTTGAATCTTAATAACTGCACACAATTGGAGGAGTTGCCTCGTCACATCACAAATCAAGCTTCCTTGAATGAGCTCTATTTAATGCGGACAAGGATAAGGGAGCTCCCAATTAACATCGGTCAACTCAGCAAGTTGAGAGTGATGGAGATAGGTTCAGATCAAGAGTGTTTCCATATGCAATCTATACTGGACTCTATGGAGAGGCTTACTCGTTTAGAGCGATTGGTATTACAATGTTTAAAAGTGCAATCATTGCCAAGATTTACTTCCTTGTGGAGCAATCTGAAGGAAATACATCTAGAGAGCACAAGAGTGTCAAAGATTTCAATTTCTGACGATTGCTGTCCCGGCCTTAAACTTCTCAATCTGTGGTTTAATAACAATTTAACGGAAGTCGACACAGTACCAACAGCAGTGGAGTTTATATTTGTGTGCTACTGTAATTTGCTAAGGAACATAAGTGGTATTGGAGGCGCAGTAAACCTTCAATACCTGAGGCTGAACTACTGTCCAAAGTTGGACACGCTTCCAAGTTTTGATAAATTAATTTCGCTGGAAACATTTAGACTAGTAGGGGACAACAAAGTTGAGACGATACAAGGTTTACAACACTGCACATCATTGGAGGTGCTTCGGATAGAAGGTAAAGGTTGGGAGGTGCCGGGCATAGAAAGTTGGGAGCACCTGCAAAGATTGAGAAGGCGGAAAGTCATAGCAAAGAAGAGATCAGCTGTGGAGCGTTGCATTCAAACGTTTCAGGTAATAATTGTTTCCAGTTAAATATAATTATAATTTTGTGTTCATTTCATTATCATCATGAATGTTGGCTTTCCTTTTTTGGACAGAAATGGCCAGAAGAAATAGTAATATGTACAAAAGCAGTCGCTGATGCGGGGGCACTTCTAAACTCTTCAGCCTTTCCCAATTTCTCTGTCCTCCATTCCGTTTCTAACAAGAAACTCAGGCAGAACAAGACAATCAAGTTTAACCTCTTCAGTCGTTCCTCCGATGGCAATGGCATGATGCTATGTTTGGTTATAAATAGTGTGTCTCCAAGTATGCGATTATATATTAGTAATGAGGATGGTACAACAATATTTGATGGGGAAGTGGAGGAGGGTAAATGGGCATGGATAGGTGTCTTCAACCAATATTCACGATGGCTCACTGCACGAACAATTCACAAATATGGGTATGTAACGGGTGAAGAAAGGAATGCCGAGCTGGAGAAAGGAATGGTTGTGAGGGGCGGAGAAGAGAGCATGGTGGAGGCTTTCCGCCACTTATTCGCGCTTCTAACAAGTTGATAATGTGGTTATCAAAATAATTTAATGGAATTACCTACATTTGTTTTTGCTAAATTGAATAATTTAATGGAAATTGTTAATTTATTTTTTTTTTATTTTCGATGTAAAATGTTTTTGTTTATTTTTTAAATGGAAATTTAAAAGCACTTCAATTTTATTGAATAAATTATAGAAAAAAAATATAATTTGTATTATTTTTAATGATAAAAATTATGTCACTATATAAAATGTATATAATTTTAAAAATACATATTTCTAATTTAAAAGTTAATTTATTTTTGTAATGATAAAAGATTTTTAAATTTTATTGAGAAAACTATTATATATTTAGTTCTTAATTATTATAAATTATTTATTTTTTATAGTTTTAATTGTAATTGTTAAATAGGTAGATATTTTTTTAGAAATATATTAAATTATTATTATTTATCTAGTTGATTTTAATTTGGATACAACATTAATTTTTGGTTGTTGATGAAGTTGATAATATTATTTTTTAGTGGTTCATTTATTAAAAAATGTATAAGATTGTAAATTATTTTCTTTCATTCAAAAACTAAAAAAATTATTGACATATTTTACTAACATTACAAGAATTTCTATTCTAACTTGGTAAAATTATTCATATGAAATATTTGGAATGGTAAAATTTAGATAACCATGCTATTACCCATTTAGTTTGTGCCCATTTTGAGGAAATGTCTCAATACATAAACATGGTGACAAATGGTGCAATCTTCCACAAAGTTGGGTTCATTTATCTTTCATTTATCTAACTTTATATATACAATTTCTACAGCTAGTATGTAACTCATCCATATGTCTACACATCCCTATATATTCACTTTATCCACTTGATTATTACACTCATTCACATACTTATATGAACATATGGTTTTTATGTGTATACACCTAAAAACGGTCATCATATTCAATTAATTAAATACAACCTATTTGATTGATACTTCAATTACATATAAATAAGGTCTTACTTTATTTATACTGTTCACTTTCCTTTTAATTCTCCTAATTCACATTCTCCTAAATTAAATAAACAAAAAACCCTAAACATGTTTATTTAATTAATCTTCGTCTTGATAGAATATACAATACTCATCCATCTGATGAGGTAATTCAATAATGATTACAATTACAATTACATTGCTCACCTCTTATACAATTGAGGGATGTTTTTAAATACAAGTTTACAATATACAATGTTGAAAGTACACATAAGATCCAAGTGCGAGCTCTCCATCCATGAAGTTCTCGATGTCATGATCACAAAACAGGGGACCCAACGGAGTAAGGTGCACGTTCCACCCAACCATGTGGTACCTGTAGGTCCACCCCTCATGCTAGGAGATAGTAATAAGGTTACCTAGACCTAATCTACTAACCCTAGACACTAGTACAAAATAGACTATTGGTTACATTGCTTCCAAATTCTTGACAATTGAATTTACTACAAATACAAGGTTAACTGTTATTCTAGGTGGAGTGTCATCACAATGTTGCAAAGGTTACCCTGGCATTTCTTCCTAGGTTTCGGCCCCCAATCCTTGGGTTACCCTGGTAACCTCTTACGAAACCCAGCCCCTATTGGATACTATTGTGGAATCGAATGTCTTTTATAGGAACAAGACACTGATTTTCCATTCCAGGCCTTCTCATCTTATACTCATGATTGAAGTAGCTCAAGAGTCATAAGAGAGGCAAAATATCTTGTTAAAAGTTTTTAATCTAACTACTGTGTTCTTTGATTATCACTGACTTACTTAACTATTTGTAAGTTACCCTGACACCACTTTGTGTGTCGGCCCTTACAAATAGCCACTCCCTTAAACATAACAAGGGTTTCTAAGTTTTCAAAACTAGGGTTTACAAAGTGCACAAAGTACATCTCACAATAATAAATAACCTTCAACAATATCATAACACAATATTTAACGCATGCACAACCCAAGTTAACTTAAGAAATACATTTGAACAATTAAACACCCTTTTACACAATTCATTCTAGAAGACTTATACGACTATAACTTTCCCAATATGCCCCAAAAGAAAACATGTACAAAAGCAAATCAAGAAAAATAGACACCTACCATTTGGATCTATTAAATCTAATCATTCATTAAATTGAGAAATTAATCTTCTAAGATTTAATCCATTTTCCATGCATTACGAATATCAAATCTACAATTTTCCCAATTTCATACCTATAAATTTTATAACTCCAAAATAACAATTTATTCTTAAAAAAAAATATCCAAATCATTCAAAATATCTAAATCTAGATATTTAATAATTAAATTCTTTTAAACTTATCATTTAAACATAATAATATTTTCTTAATTTAATATAAATATATATGCATATATACATATATATATATACATATATATATACATATATATATATATACATATATATATACATATATACATATATATATATACACACATATACATATAATATATTACATATTTTAAAATTTCAAAATTCATATTATATATAAATTGAATTAAATAAATAACATATAAACAAATTCACATTTTATATATATATAAAATCGAATATAATGAATATCAAATGAAATATGCATTTTTTTCCAAACTTTATTTTAATTTACAAACAATGTAGAGCAAGGCTCCCACGGGCCTCCCTGTGGGAGGTCGCAGCCCTGTCAGGGTTGTGCCCAACAGCCCTCTGGCTGTTGTGCACAGCCTTGACAGCTGCGCCCGGGGCTATGGTAAATGGGGAGGGTTTCGGCCCTCCCTAGAATTTTATTATTTTATTATTTTTTTATTTAACAAAAATAAAACCCTGCGGAAAATTTCGTCCACCATTCGGATTTCGGTCTGACTTTTTCATGAGTTTTGCCTGTACAGTGCATGGGTTTTAAATAAAATTTTCACATAATTTATATACATATATAAAAATCTAAAAACTTTTTACAATTCAATTCATATATGAAATGAAATTAAATATATATATATAAATATATATATTTAACTAAATAAATTAAGGTTTCCACAATAGAATATACAGGAAACTGTAAAATTTTCCCAGAAGTTTTCAATTTCCTAAAGTAAATAATTTCTTCATAAAATACAATACTTTTAACAGAGAATCTTCTACATAAGTTTTTTTTTTTTAAAAGCCATTAAAATTTCACACAACAGAATAGAGTAAACAATCTTTATACGTGAATAATAGAGATTTAAATTACTCTAAATTTCTTTTCAGATGCTTTCTTTTTCAAAATTCACAAATTAAAATCTACAGGAAAATACCTGATTTCCTTTGCTACTGTTGAAGAAATCCTCTGTTGCCTCTGTTGCCTGAAGCTTCCAATTTCTTTCCCGAGATCCAATTCCACAATACAACCAAGAACCAGAGATCTTCCAATTCCAAAATCAACCAAAAAGCATTTACCAATTTTTTTTACAGAGCACCAAAATAATTTTCCCGTGAGGAAATTCAACAACCTCTGTGATTTCCTAAGATCCAAAATATCCTCCATAACAAATTTTCAACAACCCCAATGCAATTATTACACTCACACTTATGTCGAGAAGTGGTTGCAAAATATCTTCCCACCACTTCTCGGCAATCTTCCCATTTTCAATTTGCAAGCAATTAAATTCATTTAATTTTTTTTTTTTAAACAATGTTCCAAACACATGCATCTATTTTATTTAATTTCTTAATTTTCAAATATAAAATAATTTATTTAATATCCAAAAATACCTTTTTCACAAAATATTTAATTTACAAATATTAAATCTTTTCACACACTTAATAATTTAATTTAATTTATTTATTTATTTAATTAAATTAATTCAATCTTTTAAGATTAAACTATTTAACCAAATAAGCTAATTAATTAATTAAATAATAAGTAACTAATTCCTTCAACATTAAAATATTAATTTAAATAACAATAAATAAAGCACAATAAACTGACATAAGAATTTAACCAAATTTACCTTTCAATAATTAATCCAAACAGAAAATGACAATACAATCCTATGACTCAGACTGAAACTGACAATGTACTAAGACTGGGATTAAAGATTAGACTAGGGTGAACCAAACTACTATCTCCCGATCAACATATCCGTTGAGTCTTGACACGCTCAGACCTGAGTACCCAGGTGGAGTCGATGTCATGTACCTGCAATTTCCTGCAACCAAGCAAATAACATGCATATATATATATATGATAAAGCATTAAACAGACACACCGTGCGGAGAAAATCATGGATATCACAGGGCACTCGCAAGTGAGTGATGCAA